>LOJH01029799.1:6746-21718 GCA_001685095.1 Ellobius talpinus
AGAGAGAGAGAGAGAGAGAGAGAGAAGAGCGGGTTAGGTAGGGGTTGGAGATTGGGGAAGACTAAACCTCATCAGCAAGCTCTGAGTTTGATTGAAAGACCTTGCTTGTCTCAATGAGTAAGTTGGAAGAGGAATAAGTTGGAAGAGTGAACCAGGATGATTCCTGACATCAACACCAGACCTCCACATGCACACACACACAAGCATACAAAAAGAAATTGCTGCAAGATGGGTACTGTAATCCCAGTGCTCAAGATGCAGTGGCAAAAGAACTGTCACAAGTTTGAGATCAGCTCAGTTTCCACAGTGAAATTCTGTCCCAAACCAAGAAAGAGACAGGAAGGCAGGGATGGGAGGGGAGAAAAGGAAGGGAGTAGAGAGAGAATAAGAAGGGAGAAGGAGAGAAGGAAGGGAAGAAACAGAAAGAAGGAAGGAAGAAAGGAAGGGAAGGAAGGAGGGAGGGAGGGGAGGGGAAGGGAGAGGCATAAGAAAGGAATGGAGGAGGCATGATGGAGGGAAGGAGGCATGAAGGAGAGGGAGGAAGGCATGAGAAAGGGAAGAAGGAGGGAGAGAGGCAGGCATGTGGGAGGGAGGAAGGGAGGGGAGGGAGGGAGGGAGAGAGGGAGGAGGGAGGGAGGATAACAAAACCTTCCCATTGGAGGAATTGTGGGGGGTACTTCACAACACTGAACATGCAAAGGATGAACATGTTGGAGGCTGATGCAAACTTCAAATGGAACTTGAGAATCCACCAGGGCATATCAAAAATGCTGTGTGTGTCACCATTCTCTGCTGAGAAAAAAGTCAAGTTCTGTTCAAGCCCTTCTTAGAGAGTCAAACAATGCAGTCCTTCGTGTTGCTGATGTTTTAAATGATGCCGCATAGGGTCTCGCTGCTTCTCTACTTCCACACAATAAAGGGATGTTTAAAGTTCTGTCAGAAAAATGTGAAGTCCCTTAAGAGCAAGAGCGGCTCCCCTGCTGACTAATACCGTTCTCTGGAACTCTATGTGTGCTACTTAATGGGGGAGGGGTGGGGTGAGACAGCCGTTCCCACTGGAGGCAGAGGGCGAGCTGTTGGCAGACCCAGGGAGGGGTGGTTTGTTAAGCAAGAACAATGTCGCTGTGACTCAGGCCCGTGGGAGCGAGGGGGCAGTCAATGAGGATCCATCTAAAACATCGAGGCCAGTGACCAGAAGAAGAAAAGCACAGCCGGGGTGGCAGGGGCAGCAGTTGGCAGAGGGCACAAAGACTGCCCTCAGACATGAAATCAGACCCAGGCCTTGCTGGTGGACAGCTCTGCTCTCCTCTCTTCAAGTCGGCCAGGCTTTCATGGAGCAGATTCCCTGTAAAGGGCATCGCTATTGTCCATTCTCAAGAGAGGCAATTCAGCCAGGTCTGAATGGGGGACCTGGTTTCTCAGATACATTACTAAATGCTAACTATAAGGGGGGAAATGAGGCCGAAAACAGGTTAAAAAAAAAGTCTGCTTGCTTTTGGATAGAGGGACAAGGTTTGCAGAGAGCAGTGAGAGTCTGAGTCTGCCTCCCTGCTCAGGCAGGACAGCCATTCAGCCCTAACTGATAGTCTGGCCTTCGTACAGTAATCTCAGAGTAGTTATACTCAATTCTTGGGCTTCCCTCCTGCATCAGAACTACAAGGCAACATTGTCCGCTCGCAGTCTCTGATAGGGTTTTTTCAATACACCATCAGGTACAAGGTGGCTTTTGTCTGCTTAGGTTTGGGGACACTCTGAAACCCCTCTAAAACCCTTCATCAACACTAATCAGAAACATGCCTTATAAAACTGGGACACTCACTTCTACTCAAGTTAGCTGGCTAGGAAATTCATAGCACACGCTAAACGTGTCTTAAGATTTATTCTTTTACTCTTAGAGTAAATGCCCCTGTATTAAGCAGATTCCAAAGGGTGGGGGATGACAGGGTAATTAGGAGCAGAGAGGTCCGCAGTAAAAATGGGCATGATTTTATACTTTATTGTCAAACACACAAAAACATGGTCACTCTTAAGACAGCGAGAAAACTGTTAGTATAATGCTCTTCACCAAAGAAAGAATAAAACTTGTCAATTTAGGATTTAAAAAGCGTCGCATAGAACATCCAGCATATCAAAATAATGAACATTCTTTTTAAAGAGAGGAATATGTTTTTTTTCCAACGGGTGTCTGCAGGATTCAGTCGCAGACAGCAAAGAAATCCCAGTATCTAGAGAACAAACACAGCTGTCAAGGAGAAGAGGGCTCACTGTGACTTGGGCCTTCCCACATCAACCCCACATCAATCAAGAAAACACCCCAGTCTTTCCTACAGGCCAATCCTATGGAAACATTTCTTTCCCAGATGCCCCTAGCTTGTGTCAGGTTGACATAAAAACTATCCGGAACAGGGTGCTTCTTAGGTCCCCCCCCCGCCATATTGTATAAAAACCCAACAGATAAAAGGAAGGTTCCTATTATCCAGTACCGGTTTTATAGCTCTTCCAGAGTTTGAATGACACCCAGAAGGAAACGAAGGTCGCATGAGCAAGCCATGTATTTGGTGTCACCTACCCAGGGATTAAAAGCATTGCAAACGGTTCAACAAGCATCCTGGGCCTGCAAAGCTCCCATTTAAGTTCTTCCTCACACTCAACTCCTACTATTAACTTTCCCCTTGATTCTTACTTTCAAGTTTAACTTCTGGAGACAGGATATTTTATGAGACAGGAAATCTCGCATGTCACAGCCTTCTCCCCAACGCCTGCACGGGTAACTTCATGAACTTCAGATCCTTGTACCTCCTCCTCGCAGTGCTGCGTGGGAGCCAGCTGGCCTGGTTAAAAGAACCAGCTAGTGCAGGCCACAGTGCTAATTTTTACTTGAACTTGCTCACTTTTAGCATCGCGAAGTATCCTGAGTGCCAACATAAGCCACACGCATTCTCTGAAGCCTCAGTATCTTGCCAACTTCCCTACTGATTGAGTGAAGCACTAGAGGCTTGTACAGGTGAGCTCAGGCAGTGATGGGCAAACCCACTGTTGTGTTCAAAAGACTGCAAATTATTGCCACTGGGTATGGCCGCCTTTGTTCCAAGGTCTCCCATCCAGCAAGTAGACGGCAGTGCTGCTGGAAGCCAGAAGCCAATCCGGACCTGCTATAACAACTCTGTTTAGGGCAATAAATTTAAAAAATAAAATAAGCAGGGAGCTAGAATTGCCCAACAGGTATCATTACTGACTCTGATCTAGTATGCCCCTCCTATCCCCACCCAGGGCCTTATAAACCCCTCACAACACTCACTCCAAGGCCCCTCTTCTGATCTCCAAGAGCGCTGCACACATGTGGTGCACAGACTTACACGCAGGCAAAACATCCATATCCATAAAATAAAAATCTCAAAAATATTTTTAATTAAATAAATAAATACAATTTTACATGCATCACTTTTTTCAAGTGGTATCTACATACCTTGTTGCTTTCACGCTACCCACTCCTAACTATTGCCACCTAAGGATGCCATGAAGAACATCCTTACACACTAAGAACTGCAAGGCCCCTCCAGGAGTCTTTCCTTCAACTGAGATTTCAGAGCTAAGACAGCCACTTAAAGCACTCTGAGGCAGAGGCAGGAGGATCTCTGTAGGTTGGAAACCAGCTTGCTCTACATACTGAGTTCCAGGACAGCCAGGGATGTGCAGAGCCCCTGACTCAAAGAGGAGGAGGATAAGACCACTGATGAGATTTATGTGTGATCTTGAAAAAATAACACTGCACAGACACACAAAGAAGGAGGAAGAAGAGTTTGGGCAAAAGCCATTTCCAAAGCTCACTCTCAGTCAGCTTAACCCTTCCAATCCCAAACAATGCTCCCTGTATAGTTGTATTTTTTATATTTACCCTGAGATACAAAGACACAAATAACTGTGATACAAAGACACAAATAACTGTTTTTCAGATTCTCCGGGACTCAAGCAAGCTTTTTAAATTAGAGTCTCCAAGTGTGCTGGAAGAGACAAGGTCTCTGCACAGACTGAACACACCCTGAGTCCACTGCGGTCGGGAGTGCTCAGACAGCAAGCCTTCGTGCGTCTTTCCGCTTTACTCTTGTATCCTGCTTTTAACTTGAGAATGCGCTAAATTACTTCGGAAATGCTTGTTTGGACATTTCCCTTCCCTGGAGTTTTTCATTAAGCAAAGGGGGAATTAAAACAAAATCCAGAACAGCGATTTGATGGGGGGGGGTTACTGCTTTGGCTCCGCAGCTGGGTACTTGTGCCTGCTAGTTAGTCTTGTCCTACGTGTCTCTGAGCATATGATTCTGAGAAGACGCCAGAGGACGTTGGGAATCAGACGTGTGCCTTGTTGCTAAGCTGAGTTATAGCATAAGCAATTGGCTTTTATATGGAAGACAGGCTTTGGGGATTGGCTTTTATAATGGAAGACAGGCTTTGGGGATTGGCTTTTATATGGAAGACAGGCTTTGGAAACATGTAGGGACTGAAGGGGAGGCTAAGGCTAATGCTCTCTGCCACCACAGTTGTTTTGTTTTTAAGACAGAATTTGCTGTTTATCCAGGCTGGCCTCAACCTGATGCTGCTGCCTTAGGCTCCAGAGGGCTGGGGTTAGAGGTATGCACCACCAAACTTAGCATTTTTCTTATTTATCTATTTTTATTGATGTGCATTGGTGTTTTGTTCACATGTATGTCGATGTAAGGGTGCTGGATCCCCTGGAACTGCAGTTGCAGATAGTTGTGAAGTTGAAAGCCACCGTGTGGGTGCTGGGAATTGAACTGTGGTCCTCTGGAAGAGCAGCCAGTGCTCTGAACTTCTGAGCCATCTCTCCAGCCCCCTAAACCTAGCATTTTTATTGTGATGGTTTTAGTTCTTTGTAAAAATCATCTTCAGTTATACTTCATAACACCATACCACTAATTGCTTTCTGGTCTCTAATTTTCCTTCATTTTTTTTCTCTGCCTGCCCCCTTCCCCATACTGAAGGGCAGAAAACCCTTCCAACTGTCATATGAATTTTCCTAGTTTATTTTTAGATATCAGTTCACTTATGCTGTGTGTGGATGAACCACAGTCCATGAGGAGGTCAGGGGTCACAACTTGTGAGAGTCGGCTCCATCTTATCCAGCCTTCTGGGAATCAAATTCAAATTGTCCGGTGGCAAGAGTCTTTGCCGACTGAGCCGTCTTCTGGCCACCATGTTGTTAGTATACAGAGAAAAAAAAACAAAACACCTCGTTCAACATATGCTAAGCACACAGTAGGAATTACCCAGGAAATTCATTATGGCAGCTACTCATGGAACAACTATATTAACGATGACCAATCTTAATCGATGTCAACCCGAGACAACCCTGCACCTGGGTGTGACTGGTCATTGCCCAAGGTCTTTTCATTACATTTGATCTCTATCAGCTTAACATACCTGGCTACCATCAGTCAAGGGGCTCACAGGAAGGATGCCCGGCATGGGAAAACTCGATGCCAACTTTGAGGGTTATGTATGCCGCTTTCAGTTCACAGTTCTAAACATTAAAACTTAAAGGTGTGGGTTTTCCAGTCACACGCCTAACTGGTCGCTCACCACTCAGTCTCATGCCACCCAAGTGGCAAGCAAACACACACACACACACACACACACACACACACACCTTACAACCACATGAATCCTGTCGGTGCACTTCTGGGGACGCATTGCATTCTCGGCCAGCTTTCCAAAGTGCAACTCTTTTTAGGTCAACAATACTGTTTCCCTTCCCTCCAGCTCCCCAAATCTACAGGAAACGCCACACTTCAATGCCCTAGGCAAGTGAGGGAAGCCTCAGCCTGAGAGGCGGCTCACAGGCCCTGAGGCCCCGCAGGTCCGGCTGCGCTCCGAATGACCGTGGAGACTGGCATCGCCCCGGGAGGCCGGAGGGTCTGCAGGGGATGCACCCACACACGCGCGCGACGCCAACCAAGAGCGCCTGGAGTGGGAAGGCCAGCAAAGGAGGGCGACCCCTGCTAGCGGCGTCGCCTCCCGGTCCCCAAGAGCGATCCCTGAGGATTACCAGCACCCGAAGGAGCAGGTGATGGCCCAGTACCTTCTCTCCAGCGCCGGCCGGCCGCTCCTCACGGAGCTCGCGGGCCGCTGCACTCGCTGCCAGCAGCCGCTCGCCCCGCGTTACGCCGCTCGAGATCTGGATGCCTTAGGGGCCCGCCAGCCACGCCCACTTGTCACGCCCACAGGCCACGCCCCATCTGCTCTCCGCAGGGCTGCAGCGCCCCGCGGTGGCCACCGGCCATTGCGCCGCCCACGCTTCGGGCTGCAGTCGCTGACGATTGTTTCTGCAACTGCACCAGGCTCATCGGAGGAGAGGACTGAGCAGAGAACCCTCCTGCCCCCACCTGTGGCAATATTCAAACTGACCGGTTGGAGCCGATGGAAGCTGCAGGGCGTGGAGAACCCTCTCTCCCACTGCCACCGGCAAGGGCATCAGTGCCCACCCACGCCTTCCAAGTGCGCCTTACATGCTGTTGTACTATTTTTCTCGCGCTCTTTCACAGCTACTTTTTCAGTACCTAGAAGAGCTCCCTGGGCAGCAAAAACTAGGGGGTTACACTCCACAAATGTCACCAACTCCTGGCCTGTGTGAGAGTCTGCCTCAAAAAGGAGAGAAACGGGGCGCGGGGGGGTGCTACTAAGAGAAATATTTACGGGAGTGAGGAACGCAGCCTAATGTAAGCCAAAGGTTACTTCAAAGTGTCTGTTTATTCAAATTCTTAGCACCACCAATGACCAAGCACAGATAATCAATGCCAGTCCCTGCCTCATTATGTGAATGTCGGTCTGCTCAAGACAAATCTTTATGGGGCAGGCTGGGAGCTCAGTTGGTAAGTGCTTGCTGCTAAAGCGTGAGAACCTGAATTCAAATCCCCAGTGCCGATTTAATCCCTAATCTTGAAGGGCTCTCATTGACCCCTTTGCTCACAAAAGCAGAGGTGGACGCATCAACAGACAAGGCTGAGAAAGTGAAACTTCAGTCTTACCCGAGGCTGGGGCTAAGTTTACGGTGAAGTTCATTTTTTTTCGTATCAGAATATGGCTGGTTTCCAAGGAAAGACAAACACGAAGGCCCCTCCTCCTCTTAGAGTATTTGTTTCCCTCTGGCCTCATCCACCAGGAGGAACTCCAAAATCCCTGCCCACCCTAGGAGAGGGTAAGCACTTGATCCCTCAAAACTATTTGGGAATGCCCCCATTTTCGCGGACCTAGCTGCTGTTTTATTTAGCAGAATGTGAAAACTCCCTTCTGGGTGAATTTTTTTTTGACCCCAATTGATGTCATTCCCTACCTGAAACTGTTAGGATAAACACATTTCCTTTCCCTGCCCACTAATAGCTCCAGGTTGCTCTGCAAGCAGGTCTCAACTAAGCTCTAGAATTCCCAAGGCAGAGCAGGTACACGTGACATTTCTAAGTGATTATTTCTCTCTTAGCCACACTGAGAAATTGTCTTCCCTCCCTAGGGATTAATATGCAGTTAACAGGTGCTGGCGGTTGGCATTTTCTTCAGTGGTGTGGCCCCTGGTGAGGGGACCATGCTCCTGTAAAAAATCCTAATGAAATTCACTGGTTGGGGTCATTTAAAAAAAAAAGAACGGAAGTAGAAGCGGGGGATGGATGAAGAAAGAAATAGATCAGCGAAAGCAAATCCAGAAGGGAACGAGAGAATAACGGGAGTGACTCTGACTGCCGTGTATGAAGCGGCGTATGAAACCGACTGTTGCATATAATTAACATATGCTAATAGAAACTAAAGCGCAAAGGTTTTCCTAACTAGTTCCTTGAATAAGCTCCCTAAGACAAAGCCGTCCCACTTCCCTGAGAGGCATTTAAAGCTTTCGCGTCAGTCACAATGAGACGGGGTTTAAACTATATTCATGAGCTGCGAGAGCAATCACGCTGAAAAGAACAAAAAGCCATCCCGCCAGGCATGTGAGAGCTCCGGGGAGCTAACTAGTCTGTGTTTGTTCCCCGACTTTGATTAATGGGAATTCCAGGCACTGGCTGAGCTGGCTTGGAGATCTGATCTCCAAGGAGCCACAGTTTAGAGAATGGAAAGAAACTCCTAAATCTTCCTCAGACTCCCTGGGTTTGACAAGGCCCCCAGTCAACAGCTCCATTCTTGCTCTGTGGTTGACCCAGTCATAGCCTTAGTTCATGACATGGATAAGCTATTTTGCTATTCACCGACTAAAAATCCTTTGAGTTTATAGTTTTGGGTGACTATTAATAAAACTACTATAAACATTTATAAATATTTTTTGAATTACATTTATTTATGTATGTGTTTGTGTATGTATGTGTTTGTCAGGGGAAACAGGAGGGGGTGTAGAAGGCACTGCTTTAAAAAAGCATTGGAGGAACCAGGCTTGTTAAACACGTGGCTTATTTTCTTCAGAGACCGATATGATTAATGCCTGGTTACCCAGAAGGATGGAGTGGATGTTGTCTGACCTGGTGATCTTTTTGCTATTCTGTGGAGTCAGCCTTCCTGGATGTCCCAAATCCTGGCCATTGTTTAGTCCTGGTCTTGAGCCCCCTGTCTCTCAGTGAATAGAATCCATCTTTTGAAAGAGGTCCCATGTTCTTTGCAGCTTCCCCTAATAGCGTCTATCCTTATGCTAATTACAAATCCTTCTTCCTTCAGCCCTAGCCCTGAGGTCTGTTTACCAGCCAGCAGAACTCAGGTTCTTTTCACAACACTTAGAAGGTGGCTCTCAACTGGATGTGACTTTCGTTCTAGGAGAGCCAGTGTCCTCCACAGGCACTGGGCATACACATGGAGCACAAAAACGTATGTAGGCAAAACACTCATATACATAAAATAAAAATAAGTAAATAATCCAAAAGAGGAAGAAAGGAAAAGCTCAGACATTTTCTGCCGTCATTTGTTTTTGCATTCCCTGTCAGGTTTGGAGCAGCGTCCACAGTGATGAATCAGTAGCAAAGACCGAGAGACAAGATTCCACACAGGCAACCATACAAGTTCACCTGGCAGCAGCTGAAAGCAATAAAAAATGTCATCAAAGGAGAGGTGCTGGAGTTAAAGGAATTTGGAAAAGGTATGTCCAAATGGAGTCATCACAGCTTATAGAAATTCCTACAATCACTGTCCCAAAGTCTACGAACATCCTGAGAACATTATGTTATTGGGAGATGGAGACAGCAAGGTCCCTCGTCTCAAGAAGGTAGAGTCCAATCTCTAAATAAACAACCAACAATAACAAAAAAAACCCAGCAGCAGCAGCAATAACAACAAACTGGTAATGTCATGAACAAACATGTTAGTTGAGAGAGAAGATAGTCTAAACCCTGGAAAACAACAGTGATGGTTTAATATCTTTTTAAAATCTTGAAAATTTATTTGAGAGTGTTTGTATGTATCTGTTCCTGTATGAAAGTTGCTTTCAAAGGCCAGAAGCATCAGATTCCCTGGAGCTGGAGCTACAGATGGTTGTGAGCCACCCAATGCGTGTGCTGGGAACTCTGGTCCTCTGGAAGAGTGGCTCGTGCCTGCATTAGTTACTGCTGTGACAAAATATCATGACCAAAAGCAACTGTAGAAGGAGGAGTTTATTTTTTGCTTGTAGTGCCAGAGGGCTAGAGTTCAAAACACTGGAATGGTGTGGCCACAGCCAAGCATGGCAGTAGGAGGAAGTTGAGAGATCACATCTCAGTTGCACACAGAAAATGAAAGAGGGGCAGGGGACAGGAGTGGGACAAGGCTACAACCCCTAGGCAATGTGCAAGACTGTACCTTCTGAAGGTTTCACAGCCTTCTCGAAACAGCAGCACTGGAGGCCGGGCATCTCTCATTCAAACCATAACAGCACTCTTATCTGCTGAGGAACTCCAGGAACAGTTTCATTAATGCTACTGTGGAATTAATAATGTAATAAGGTGCTTTGTGGTATGTCAAAAGGAACTGCAGTGTGGTTTGAAATTTGTGCTGTTTCTTTTATTAATAAACAAGAGTATAGCTTCTTGTTGGATGGAAACAACAACGATGATGGTTTACACCTCTAATCATAGCACTTTGGACCGGAGGCAGAAGAATCACTAGTTTGAGGCCAGCTTGGGCCACATGGCAAGATCTCATCTGGAGTAGAAGGAAGAAGAAAACAACAAAGAAGTTGGTGGGTAGACCTTTTCCGGGCTTGAGTCAGCAGTGCGGTAAATCACCAGAGAACATCTCTCTCTAGCCTGCACTTCTGTCATGGGTTTCAGTCTTGTGCCTGTTCCCTCATGGTTATAAGATGGCTTGCTCACCTCTAATGCCCATGTTTCTACGCAACCTTGTTCAGAGCTGAAAAGTGAGACTGGGAAGGTGGCTCAGTTAGAAAAACGCTTGCCACACAAGCATGAGGATCAAGCTCAGATCCTTAGAATCCTTGTAGAAAGCTATGGGGCAGCACACACGTGAAAGCCAAGTGTCGGGGAACAGAGACAGGTAGGTTTCTAGGGCTCCACACCCACACATGCAATGTCATGTGTGCGTGCACACACAGTTGAACATATGACATATACCACATACACATACACAAATGCATGATTTAAAAATTAAAGAGAGACTGGAGCTACAGCTTAGTTGGTAGAGTTCTTGCCTAACATGCATGAAGCTTTGGGTTGATCCCAGGATAAACCATTGTAGTGGCACATGCTTGTGATCCTAACCCTTGGGAGGCAGAGGCAGGATGATCATCTTCAGCTACACAGTGAGTATGAGGCCAGCCTGGGATGCATGCTATCTGATCTTAAAAAAAGAAATTAAAATTTAAAAACTAAAAAGATAGGGATGAAGAGATGGTTCAGTGGTTAAAAATTGGTTGTTCTTCCAGAGGACCGTAGTTCAATTCCCAGCATCCACACGGCAGCTCACAACCGTCTGTGACTTAAATTCCAGTGGATCTAACTCCCCTCACACAGATGTGCATTCAGGCCAAACACCAATGCACATGAAATAAAAATAAACTATTTCAATAAAATAAAATAAAATAAGACAACATGATAGATACCTTTTTAATAAAATTGCTCACTTCCAGGTGTGGTGGCACACAGCACTTGGGAGGCAGAGGCAGACAGATCTCTGTGAATTCCAGGACAGTCAGGGCTACACCAGAAAACCCTGTCTTGAAAAACAAAATAAAACAAAACAAATGGTCACTATAGCTAGATTAAGAGAGCTGCCTTGTAATAACATGCAGTAGCTAGAGTGTAGAAAGCAATAATTTTGACTTACCTTCTCCCCAGTCCTGTTCATGGCCATGATTATTATGGTAAACGGTGGCACAAATACCTGGCAGGAGTAATTTAAGAGGAATGATTTCTTTGGGCATGTGGTTCAACATGGTGGGGGGGGGGCATGAGACAACATGTTACTTGGAACTGATCAGGAAGTGGGGGACTCCAAGTAGAGTGGACCTAGAGCTGGCCTGAAGCCTTCCAGCTCTGCCCCTTACAACCCTACATCTGCCAGGTAGGCCCTGGGCCAAAAGACCCCCAGCTTCACAAACCAGTGCTGCCGGCTGGGAACCAAGCAATCCCATACACGAGCCTGTGGGAACATTCTCATCCAATCCGTTTTATATGTCTTGCCTCCAAAATCTGTCTCAACTCCATCTCCTAATCTCCATTTCCACTGCTCCACGTCTCTTTGGTGAAGCTCAATGGCCTCTGGGCTGAGCAGCCTAGAGGAAGCAGGGACCAGGTGAGCTATATGGAAGACGTAGACCACCTGAGCTGCCTCTAAGAGACACTCTCCAACCTGTTGAGCTGCCTTCAAGTTGGGCAGTGAGCTCGAAATTTATAGATTCTATGAGCTCTCCCCCATGCTGGGGTGGATTTTTGGTCATGCACTGTCTTTGAGTAATTTCTGCTCTGGAAATCCCTCATCCATACTCCTATATGTAGCCTCAATAAAACTCATTGTTCACCAAGTTGAACACTATTAATACCCTTACATTGGTCTGTCATTAGTCCCTATCTGGGGTGAGTAGATGTCTCCTCAGGGATAGTGTCACACAGTTCCCTACAATTCAATTTCCTCATGTGGACAGGCCTATGTCCATTAGTTATCTTCTGCCATGTAACAAATACCCCACTATCCATGGTTTTAAACAGTAGTCATTCTATTTGGTCATTGTTTCTGTGCTTGGCTATGTATGGTTTGGTTAGAATAGCAAGTCTGTCTGCTATGTTGTATGAGTTGCACATGCTCACCTGATTAGAGTTTAGGCTGAACAATCCAAAACTGTCATGCACAAGTCTGGCCTCTCCCCTGGTGTGGTGGTTTGAATGAGGATGATCCCCATAGACTCATATATTTGACTGCTTGGTTCCTAGTTAGTGAACCGATTAGGAAGAATTAAAAAGATGTGACCTTGTTGGAGAAGATATGTCACTAGGGGTAGACTCTGAGGTTTTAAAAGCCCAGGACAGGCCCAGTCTTGCTCTCTGCCTACTGCCTACAAATCAGGATGTAAGTTCTCAGCTACTGCTCCAATACCATGCCTGCCTGCCTGCTGCTTGCCTGCCTGCCATGCTCCTCATCATGAGGGTCATGGACTCACCCGCTGAAACTGTAAGCCCACCTCCATTTAAATGCTTTATTTTATAAGTTGCCTTGGTCAAGGTGTCTCCTCATAGTAATAGAATAGTAACTAAGACATCTGGCATGACTGGAGAATTGGAGCCTCTTGACTCTTTTGTTCTGGCATTGTATGAGTCAGGGTTCTCTAGAGGGACAGAACTTATAGAATTTACTAGAAAAATCTGCTTCTAGCTGTGGTGTGGCCCAGCACTAGTACACACCCTTAATCCAAGAGCTTTCTGTTTATTGTAAACAGGATTAAATAAAATCAACCATAGGTCAAAAGGTGGAGCAGGCAACTAGTTAATAGGAAGCAGCCATTGATAGTAAGAGGACATCAGGAAGACAGAGAGAGGCACAGTAAGCAGTAGGGAGGGACTTTGAGCTTGGTGGTCTTTTTTTGGTTTCGGATGGTAGAAGAGTTCTCTTTCTGAGAGGTCGGCAGAAGGGAAAGGCCAACTGCCTGCTTTCTCTGCCTCTCTGAGATAGCAGGTTTTCTCCCAGCATCTGGCTCCCAAGTCTTTATTGGTAAAATAGAAGGATATAAATTTAGTTAAAACAGCATTTGTCTCCTTACATGAAGGTGGCTGAGGCAGCAGCGTTAGGGCACAAATGCTCCCCCAGGCTGCGGAGATGTAGTCAGCAACTAAGGCAGTGATAGGATTAAGTGTAGTTGCTGCGCAGCAAATATAAAACAACAGTCCAACAATGGCTGTCTAGCAATGGGAGAGTCAAGAATCCAGTAGCTATTCAGTCTACAAGGCTGTATGTCTCAGCTGGTCTTCACAATATGCTGGAATCCTGAAGAAGCAGGCTGTGGTGCCAGTGAAGAAACAGACTTGCCAGTGAGAGTAAGAGCAAGCAGGCAAAGAGTGAAGGCTTCTTTCTTCCATGTCATTTATAAAGGCTTCTAGTATAGATTACTAGAAGGTATAGCCCAGACAAGGGGTGGATTTTCCCACCTCAAATAATGCAGATTAAAAGTAGGTATTCCCACTACAATGATTTAATTAAGAAAAAATCCCCCACAGGTATACCCAGCCACTTGGGTTTTAGTTAATTCTAATTTTTTAAAAAATTTTATGTGCGTTGGTGTTTTGCCTGCATGTAGGTTTGTGGGAGGGTGTCAGACTCCCTGGAACTGAAGCGCTAGGTAACTGTGAGCAGCCATATGGGTGCTGGAAATTGAACCTGTGTCCTCTGGAAGAGTAGCCAGTACTCTGAGTCATTGTTCCCGTCATCGGGTTTTAGTTAATTCTAGATGTAGTCAAGTTGACAACCAAGAAAAGCCACCTCAGGCATTTTTTAGGGTGTCTCTATCCATGGGGTTTTCAGGCAGGCAGGTAGCACAAAATTTCTTTTCATGGTGGCACAAGGAGTCAAGACCATTAAAGGTAGTAGCCATGAAGCCTCTTCTGGCCCATTTTCAGAAGCTACACAGTATCTTTGTCAATTTTACCACATTCTACTAGTAAAGCAAGTCACTGTGCCTGTCCAAATTTAATAGGAGGAGGAATAGGAAGAATGGCAAAATCATGCTTGCAAAAGAACAATGGGACAGTGTAAATGGAGGTTTCTCTATCCCACCCCGTCCAGTAGCCATTTCTAAATAATCACTCAGAGGCTTAATATTAATTATAGAATGTTTGGCCTATAGTTTAGGCTTATTACTAACTAGCTCGTACATTTAAATTAACCCATTTCTATTAACCTATGTATTGCCATGTGGCTGTGGTGTTACTGGTCTGCTGGCATCTTGTTTCTTGGGTGGTTGGCTCGAGTCTCCCCGACTCTGTCCTTCTTTCTCCCTATCAATTTGGCTTTCCTGTCTAACTATATTCTGCCTCCCTGTAGGCCAGAGCAGTTTTTATTATCAACCAATGAGAGAAATACAGATTTGCAACATACAGAAGGATTGTCCCACAGCAGGACAGGATGAGTGGTTACAGCCATCTTTGGAACAATCTATCCAATGAGCTGTTACTAAGCAAGCTATTCTTGTCTGCCCCCTTTTAAAACTCTCCAGCACTTCTAGTGGGGCCTAGAATGAAAATCTAACTCCTATTCCAGCTGCAAAGACTCCTGCATCTGGTACCTACTGTCCTCTTTGTCAGTCAATGCTGACACCCAGCCCTGGGCCCTTCTTGGCTTTTCCAACTGTGGACATATTCTCTGGCAGTACCCACTTTCACCCTGATTTTCACTTTCTTAGCTTCTTCTTAAAGTCAACTCCAATTTCACCTTCCTAGGGAGGTCTTTTCGTGCTACCCTGTCTTATTTATTTATTTATTTGTTTGTTTGTTTATTTATTTATTATGTATACAATA
>LOJH01029800.1:0-12105 GCA_001685095.1 Ellobius talpinus
GAGTGCTTTCAGACTTTATGTGGATACAGTCATCCACATGTTGGCACCATTTGTAACATGAGGGCCTGCTTGTTGGGGTTTCTGTCTTGCCTGGTTCCCATAGCCATTTAGGTCACAAAGAAATCACACAGAGAGTCTGCATTAGTAATAAACTGATTGGCCCATTAGCTCAGGCTTCGCATTAGCTCTTATAACTTATATTAATATATTATTCTAGTATATGTTAGCCACATGGCTCAGTACCTTTTTCAGCGGGGTAGGTCACATCCTGCTTCTTCAGTGTCTGGATAGGAATCTGCTTTAGCTTCTTCAGAAGAGCAGCTTAATAGATAACAAAAAACAATCACTATTTCCACAGTGATTTCTTAAGTACTTCCAGAAAACTGTTCCATTCTAAACTTTAACCACAGTGAATTTACTAATTTTTCCTCTACAGTATTCTTCCTGGGTTGTCTTCTATTCACATGGTGGAGAATATAAATGTCTTCAGTAGGGAAGTTCTTTGCTGTTGAATATTTATTGAGAATACTATCTTTTTCATTTAAATAAATACATAAAGATAGTTTAGGGGTATCTATAAAGGTTCTAAAATATTTGTCATTATTTTTGTGAAACTTCATGAAACATTAGATTAGAGGCATTTCTCCAGCTCCAAGGGTTGTCTTCAAGGTCTGTGAGTGCCTTGCTAATGACAGTGGCTTCCTGCTGTGTTGACTGGAGGGAATGGTGCAGGCTTGGTGCTAAGTGGTGTGCTGTTGTTGCTCTTACTAATACTGACAGATATTTTCTTTGTAGCTATTTTTGTCTGTTGTTGGATTAATAAAAGTAAAGTAGGGCAGAAGCTTGATTTTGAACTGTTTTGATCTACTTGTCAGATCTTACTAATTAAAAACAGAATTGGTTGGAAATGTAATCTTTTCAGTTAAAAATAAAATTTGCCTCTATTGTCACCATTTTTCCATAAAACAGTGGTTCTCTACTTCTGGAACAATACTCTCAAAGATATTTACGATTCATAACAGTAGCAAAATTTCAATTATGAAGTAGCAACAAACTAATTTTATGGTTGGGGTCACTACAACATGAGGAATTGTATTAAAGGGTTACTGCATTAGGAAGGCTGAGAACCACTTGGCGTAAAGACTTCTTTCATTTTCTTGGGATACTATGTATGCCTTGAGTAATAAGTGGTTGGCTCAAGCTTGGGCATAATGAAACCAGAGTGTTCATTTGTATATAAAATATTTGTTAGTCTTATTAGGTCAACTTAATTTTAGATCAGTTTAGAGTTGAAGAAAAACTGCACACTGTTATCCCTCATAGGTCACATGTGGTTTCTCATGTTGTTAATGTCTTATGTTATTAGTATGGTGTGTGTGTCACATGTAGTGGACCAATACTTATTCCAGTTACTAAGGTAGGCTTTGATTCAGATCTCCTTAAGTTTAACCCAGTGTCCTCTCTTACCCAGATCATTTGACATTTGTGTCTCTCAGGCATCCCAACTGTCACAGTTCAAAGACTCTGTTTGCAAAAGTGACCAGATGTTCTCTAGAATATATACCATTTTAATTATTGTTAAACTGGGGTTCCAGGTTTTGGAAAGCCCTCAGAGATGAAGTACTATATCCTCAGCCTTGACAGGGTTCTGTCCTGTCACCTCGCTCATCACCACCATGTGCACCGTATTGATTGAGATGCTGAGTTTATTCCATGTGTAATACTGTCTCCTTATACCTAGTCTTCGGAAAGAAGTTGTTGCATACAACCCTGTAAAGTTTTTTTGCAGCCTAACGAGTGGCCCAACAAACCTTTTCACTGACGCAATAATCCAAATCAGATCAAATCAAACTGAATTAGAAAAATCCCAGGTTTAATGGATACCAGTGCTTCCAGGTGGCCCTCAGGCCCCCTGGGGAGGAAAGGGTTTATTTAGCTTACACTTCCACATTGCTCTTAGTTGTTGAGGAAATCAGGACAGAAACTCAGACATGGCAGGAACCTGGAGGCAGGAGCTGATTAAGAGGTCATGGAGTGGTGCTACTTCCTGGCTTGCTCCCCTGGCTTACTTGCTTTCTGAGCACCACCAGCCCAGGACCACCAGCCCAAGAATGCCACCACCCACAGTGGGCTGGACCCTCCCCCATTGATCACTAATTTGAGAAAACACCTTACAGCTGGATTTCAGCTGGATATCATGGAGGCATTTTCTCAACAAAGGCTCCTTCCTCTCTGGTGACACAAAACCAGCCGGCACGGGCTATTTATCAGTATGACTTAAACATTCTCTAAATAGTCAATGTACACAAGGATCTGACTTTGTCCATTGTAAATGCTCTCTGCACCCTTGGCGTGATTCATTTGGAAGGGGAGTGGTCTTTGGACTTCCCTACTGGTTTTATGGAACCTAGACTGTTGTTTTAGCTTTGTGACTTTGAATAAGTTAACTGCCTTTTGGTCCTATATCTCCTCACCTATGAAATGGGGATACAAAACTTGCTTTATTTTTATGGTGTTTTTAGGATTTATTGTGAAAATATGCAGTTTTTGATATGAATGTAAGATCTTATGATTCTTAGGCAATCAGGAAATACTTTTAGAAAAATGGCAGATTCATATTGTATGTGGCATTATTACAGTTTTTATAATTTGATTTAAAGTAGTGTAATAATATAACTTCAAATAAAAGCAAACAGTCTGAATGAAATCTGAATGAAAAAAATAACCTTTGAATAAAAACTGTTTCCTTCTTGCACACCCCTGTCTAGGTCCTGAGGGAGTCAAACAAATTAGCAGAAATGGAGGAACCAAGCCTGCTTCCAGGAGAAAACATTAAAGACATGGGTCTGTAATGGTATTTTAAAATTGTCTCTTTTGACTGTGCACAGCTACTCACTCTCCTGTAGCTCCCAGCCTGTGTGCTGCAAATCCAGATCCAAAGTTGTTGGGAGTGTTCCTGTCTGACTGTTCGGAAATAGGCAAATTTATGTTATTCTTTTTAGATTGTTGCTAAATTCTGTGAAGAAAAGTTTAGTTATTTTGAATTACTGCATTCAGATACTACGTTGTCTAGCTAAACACATTGGACAAGCAATTTTTATTAAAGTACAGCCTCTCATTTGCTACTTTTTATAATTTTCTTCCTTGGATAAACTCAGGTTAATTTTTGAATGAAGTCTTTCATGTCCATTGCAGAACAGGCGTTGTGTTTAGAAACGCTCTGCTCCCCAGTGCAATTCTCATAATTTAGATTTTGTACTGGGAATGAGTAGAAAAAACTGTACTTTTGTGCTCTTGTTTTGTTATGCTTGCTCACAAAAATATTCCTAGATTTTGAGGAGTAGTACATTAGGAGGGTGAAGAAAGCCCTCTCTTTTCTAAAGTAAGCACCATCTCCCATAGTATGATCAATCATACTCTTTTTAGAGGAAATGCTTCTTTTTCCCTGAGTGTCACTTCTAGTGTAAAGCAGTCATGTCAGAGCGAGGACGTGCCCTCAGATGGACTGATGGTAACTGCCAGCTTAGTTTCTTAGCATTGCTTGCCCTTAGGATTTTGACACTGAGTAACTTCCTCCATCTTTGTTCCTCTCAGCCATGTCTATGACTAAACTTGATCCGGTGATCTACTATTGAGTTTACATATATATCTCATGGGATGCTATGTAATGAGAGTAGTAATAATAGTGATCCTTAGAATAATATTGTGGGAAAGACATTAGCTGGCTCAGCATAGGGGCCTTCCCAGCTAATAAAACCACAGCTCACCAATGATGGTTTCTTTGCTGTTGAGCCCAGTGCTGGTGCTACTTCCACTAAAGTGTGTGGTCTTAACAAGAAAATCTTTTACTATCAGCGTGCCCTGGGATCTCATCCACAATGGATTTCCTTCTTTTCAGTTGGTTATATTCACTTAGTAGATTTATCCACATATATGGCTTAATAACTACAAAAACATGTTTCAACCTGAGCCTCTACCTTTCTGTATGTGAACAAGTGCCTCTGTCTCTGTTTGAACCGGGTTTAGCTGTCCTGTGCATCCCTCCCTATTCCAAATGTTAGCCTCAGCCTCATTCTTTATCTCACCCTCAGGGACTGCTGTCTCTGCTTCTGCTCTTCTCCCTGAACTGTCCTCCTGGTTACCACATGTAGAGTTAGAGTGTGCGGAAGCAGGTGCCTGAGAGCGAGTTGCCATGGACATAGTGAATAATGATAAAGAGGTCTGGACGTGAATCATTAGCACGTGGATGTCTGCTGAAAAGAGGGAGGAGTTGATGGAGTTGAAAGCTACGTGCAGAGAGCTTTGATGAGCACTGCCACATGGTTCTGTGAGAGGAGAGCTGGGCAGAAGTATGGTGTAGAACACCCTGGGGAGCCAAACTGAATACTTGCCTTAACTTGAGTATGCTCTGTGCTTTGTGCAGGGCTGGCTGCCAGTGTCTCCTGCTGCGTGAGTGCTTCTTTGTTAACTCCCACCCCATCCCTCTGCTTTCCATTGCAAAGACTCTTACGTCTGCATGTCTGTACTGCTTGAGTGCTTCTCTGACCCTGTGGCTGAGTGGACTTGTCCTTCTCAACATTACTTCTTGGAGTTTGTTTGTTTGTTTTTAAACATGGTCTTTCTACATGGCTATCCTAAGGGAATTCACTATGTAGACCGGGCTAGCCTTAAATTCATTGAGATCTGCCTGCCTTTGCCTCCCTAGTGCTAGCATTAAAGACTTATGCCACCATGCCCTGCTTTTTTCTGTGTGATTTAAACAGGCTCATTACCCTCTTCATGTTGGATCTTTTAAAGTATCTATTAGGAAGTCTTCCCTTGGCCTCTAAAAGTTTAAGATAAGGAGATCCAGGGCACCTCAGTACCAGTTGGCAGCATCATTGTTGCCAAATTTAAAGAATACCTAACATAACATAAAAATGTTTAGAATCATCTTCACACAGTTGTTCAAAACATAAATTTACTAAAAAAAAGTCAAAAGGTTGACAGATGTGCATGTCTTCATATTAAAACACCTTGGATTTTACATTGACTTAATATAAATCTGTGGTCTCTGTGTTTTCTTTAGTAAAATTGGGGACTGGTGAGGGGGCTCAGTGGGTAAAGGTACTTGCTGCAAAAACTGACAACATGAGTTCAGTCCTTGCCAACCACATGGTAGAAGGAGATTTCATACTTCTGCAGCTTGTTCTCTGACCTCTACATACGTGCTGTGGCCATGGCATAAACACACCCATATACACATACAAATAAAGAAATGCAATAAAAAGAAAAAATGGTGGTGGAAGCATTAAGTGAATACTGTAGGGATTAATAGTCTCAGAGTATTATGGTCTGGGATTCCCACACTTCAGTTATTTGGCCTTTAATGTAGGGGTCAGACACTGAGCAACAGTGCAGTTACTGGGTCAGCTTTGTGAAGAGGCATCCTGACATGTCAGAACTGGATCCAAACCAGAGTGCTTCTACACTTTAAGTTCTGTGGGACCATTGCTGGCTGGCTCTGCCCTTTACTCTGTTCAGGGTGCTAGTCAGAGTCTCCTTCCTCCCTGGTGTGAACCTGCTAAAACGCTCTCTCAGTGCCTATAGTGAGAGAGCATGTAGAACAGCGTAGACTGGTGTTGGCAATGTGGCATTGCTGTAGACCTCTGTGTTTGCACAGTCCTAGCAACTTTGGGAACACACACAATGCATCTTTTCTGCTTATCACAAGAAGGGCATCGGTGGTGACTCTAGAAGAAGAATTCTGACTGCTTTTCCTGCATAGGAAACGGGCTCTGATGGCATCCAAAACCTTTTCAGTGGCACTAATAAAGCTTTCTTAGGTTACAAAATCTATATTTATATAGTGGTGGGTTTATGTGATTTAAAAAGTTTCCCTATAATGAAACATGCATTGGAAATTGATTAAGAAAATGTAGCTGACACTTCTGGTGGAGCTGTTAGAAGTTTAGAGACAGTTGCTGAAAGAAGACTGCTCTCATTTCAGATCCCATGTAAAGTGGTCAGCCTTTCAAATTGACTAATATGGAGCAAGTCAGGAAGCTTCAGTGTCTTACAGAGTGTGTAGGTCCATGTCGCCCCCAGAGCACCCTGCAGAGGCTTGTAGAAGGTTTTGGTTCTGCAGAATTGTCCTCCATTTTCTTGGGGGGATAATCTGATGTTTTGCTCTAATAGTGGCATGGAGAGAATCTTTAATATTTTAAGATTAAAAGAAAATCCCTGTACTGGGCATCATAAAGTGTGCCATGGTAAATGTATTTTGAGCTAGTGGTTGCACTTACCATGTTTAATCAGGTAGTACATGTTTTTATAACTATAATGTCATATAGTGCCATCATTTAGCACTTAATAAAACATTGATTATGTTTATTTCTAAAATTTGATGTCAGTTACTTGGTCAGGAATATACTATTTTCTTTTTAAAATGTTTTATTCCAAATTAGCCCAGAGAGCTTACTCGGTGGCTGTGAGCACTTGCTGCTCTGGTGGAAGACTGGATTTGATTCCCAGCACCATCCGGGCATCAGTCTGGCACTTAAACAGTGCTCTTACAACACATAAAAATAACATTCAAAAAATGTTATTCTGCCGGCAGTCTTTTAATGCCTCAGACGTATAGTCAGCTCAGTACTTTCATGTGTATATTTGTGGTCTTTTTTTTTTTAAAGAATTAGTGCAAACTGAACTCTGGCTCAGAAGACAAAGTGGTAGGTGAAAGTGGCCTAGAAGCTGGGAGGTGAGTGTGTTCATACATTGACCGTCTCCCTGCCACTCCAGCCTGTGGCTTGCTTTATTCAGTAGGGACAGCAAACAATCTTTGCTCCTACTTTTACTGTCTCAGGAGAGGCTCCTTCTGCCTTTCTGTTTATTCTGCAGTTCTTGGATTAAGGCAAAGCTGGAAGCATGGATTAGGCTTCAGGAGGTTTTTTAAATTATTTATTCTGTGATTTATTTTGTCATAATTAGACAAGCATTAAGATTGATTTTATAAAATATACAAGCTGTTTTTAATACCACATGGCGTCAAGTAAACTGGCTATTTTGTCTTTTCAGCCAAAGATGTGACTTACATATGTCCCTTCACTGGTGCCGTACGAGGAACGCTGACTGTCACAAATTACAGATTATATTTTAAGAGCATGGAACGGGTGAGGCTTCCTGGGGTTGGCTTTTGCCTGTACATTTGCATGGTATTTGGGGTGAGTTTGCTCAGTTGTGATTTAATTTTTATTATTGAGACAAAGTCTTAACTATGTAATCATAGCTATCCTATGTAGACCAGGCTATGTTGAAAGATCTGCCTCCTCAGCCTACAAGTGCTGGGACTAAAGGTGTGCCCTGCCACACCCAGTTCATTTCTGGGTGATTCTTGATTCACAAATTTCTGGTTAAGATTTTTAACATTTTTGGGGCGATGAGTGTTGGAGATTGATTGAACCCAATGTCCTGTTCTGTTCCTGTTATTCAAGCACTTTACAATTTTTTAGAAGTTGTGTGTTTTCTTTTCATCTTGTAGGACCCCCCTTTTGTTCTAGATGCTTCTCTTGGAGTGATAAGTAGAGTAGAAAAAATTGGTGGTGCATCTAGCCGAGGTGAAAACTCTTATGGCCTGGAGACTGTGTGCAAGGTAAATGCTACAGTTACTGGTGTGGTTGTATTTGCTTTGTAAAACTATTAAACAGAACCTATACTTGGAAACTGGTATGAGTAGACCTCATACTAGAAATTATCTCGTAGTAGCAAATGCTGTTTGCTAGTCATGAACGTGGCACTTAATACAAGGACCTAATCATCACCAGTGCCCACCTCATTCATTCATTCATTCATTCATTTTGGTTTTTGCTTTGCTTTGTTTTCCTGAGACAGGGAAAAACAAACATATCTCTGTGTAGCCTCAACTGTCCTGGAACTTGCTCTTTAGACCAGGCTGGCCTCAAACTCAGAGATCTGCCTGCCAGGTGTGCTCCAGCACTACCTGGCTTGTCCATTTCCCAATTTCAGACCACATCACTTATGTCTTGTTCTCTCAGTGCCCTAAGTAAGAGAAACAGTGTATGTATCGTCCAGAACGCTTGTGTATGTTCATCTTAGAAGTTTGTTGAATCGGATGTTAAAATTAGTGACTCAGTGACTGGCATTTTCTTCATGGTGTCAGAAGAGCTCTAGGAGTGTATTGCTGTCGTCTGTTTGCACAATACGTTGTTCTTGTCATTTCTCTTGAGCAGTAAAGGTACATAAAGTGAGCATTGTGAAAGAGGCTGACATCGAGATCTTAGCGTTTTAGAAATGTTTTTCTGTGGACCTATAACATTATAGTTGGGTCTCTGCTGGAGAGAGGTTAACCTTTACTAGTCAGAGAGTTTACTGGAGGACACAAGTTCTCAACTTCAATGTACACATGTATTTTCACAGAATGGTTTGGCTCAGATTTGCAGTAAACTATTTTATTTGTATTGAAAGCACACTTTGTAGTGTCTCTTCATGGTATTTCATAATTATTTGGTGTGTGCTGTGCCAGGAACAGATGGGCACTCTTGTGTCTTTCTGATGTCAGAATTGTTGAATAGCAGCAAATTCACATTTTCAGGTTTTGGCAGCAATTTGCCTTACAATCCTAACTACCCTTGTAGCCTAGCCAGTCTTAATTGCGGAAATGAACTCTCAGGTCACACAGTAAATGTTTCTATATATTGTTTGGCATATATGTGGGTTATAGAATGAACACACGCTAAAGAGGCTGTGGTGGAATTCAGGAGGTTTCAGAAGTAGACTGAGAGAGTCTGTGTCCATAAGGAGACCAGTGCTGGAGAGAACAAGCTGCCACTGGGGTGGGGGCCAGCCAGGGCAGGAAGTGGGTCTGAAGCAAGGAATGCACAGTTAGATTCAGATGGGAGAACACACAGGCAGTCAGGAATTTGAGTAGGTTAGCCCAGCCAGAGCTCCAGGAACAGTTGGGGACTTCTCAGTTCTTGCCACACCAGGTTTCAGATGATGTGGAAGCCATGGGGTCCAAGTGAGGGAACGGTATCATTTTCATAGTCTGTGCTGTCTGCTAAGTTCTTGGCCTTGGTTTCCCTAATAGGATTTTAATGTACCCTTATATAGTATGCCCTTACAATCTGAATCCACCCCAGTAAACTTAAAGGGTAGCTCTCTTTTTCTAAGGAATAAATCTTTTGTCAGTCTGTATTGGGTGGCTGCCATTTCTAGGTCCTCTTGGGGGTTGCAGTCACCTTCCTCTTAATGGAGTCTGAAATTGCTTGTAAAATGGAGTCTTTAGGGAAAGGCTCAGGATTAAAAACAAACAAAACTATTTTATTAATAATATATTACTATCCCATATTGTATAATTGTATATTGTATAATATGGGATCGCATGGAATAGGGCACAACCTGATCTCAATGGTAATGAGACTGTAACATAGTAAATTCAACTTCTGCCTAAGTTAAAATACTTAAATAAAAATGAATACTTCTGAATCATTTTAAATCTCAAAATTTTTAATAAATGCTATGAGAGCGTAAACTAGACTACGAATGTCATTCTGCATGAGCCTGGGAAATAGCTGAGGACACATGCAGAAAGAGTCCCTGAGATCCAAGTGCAGAGCTGGGTCTGGGCCAAGACAGCTATTAAAAATGTCCCTGAAGTACAAGTAGTAGTTCAGGCAGTTTGGTCCTGTCTGCTTAGCAGAGGAGACATAAAGTGAGCCCTAGGAAACAGTAATAAATAAGAAAATGGTCTCAACACGTGATGGAAATGTAATAACAGCTGATCGTAGTTTTTAGTTTTAAAACTTAGGTTCTGGGAATTGAACTGAGGTCCTTGTGCTTGTGGGGCAAACATCTTATCTACTGAGCCATCTCTCTTGCCTAGGACAGGACAGATGTTGGTAGTGTGTACTCATCAGAACTCAAGTCATTTGGCCCTGTCGAGCCTATGAGCACAGGTCTAGACTGCCATGTAGTTGAGTACTTTGTGTTTCTTCTCTCAGTGAACCAGTGCATCCTATTTGTAGAGCCTCACCTTTACCCAACATTTCCAAGTAATCTTATTTGCTCATTAAAAAGGAACACGGTGATTTAATTGGGTACTGTATCTTTTCTAGGATATCAGGAATTTACGATTTGCTCATAAACCAGAGGGGCGAACAAGAAGATCCATATTTGAGAATCTAATGAAATATGCATTTCCTGTATCTAACGGCTTGGTAATTGTTTTTTTCTGATCTGTATTGTAATTATTAATGTGAACAAACTCAACTAGGTTGTCCATTTCCTCCCCTTTGTGTTCCTGCTTTGGCACTTTGCCTCTCTATTTCAGTAATGACATCCTATAATTATGTTGGTTTGAGGGGAGGGGGGAAAACTGGAGATTAAACCCAGGGCTTTGCACATGCTAAGCAAGTGTGGTACCACAGAGTGGTTTTGTTTATTTATGTGTCTTTATTTGAGACAGGTTGTGAAGTTGCACAGGCTGGGTACTCCTGCCTCAGGTCCAGGAGGCCTAGGTTATAGCCTGTGCCACCATCTCAGCTGTCTTATTCGGGTTTCTGTTGCTGTCAAGAGACTCCATGACTGCACAGCTCTTATAAAGGAAAACATTTCATTGTGGTAGCTTACAGTTTTAGATGTTCAGTCCATTATCATTTTAGCAGGAAGCAAGACAGCATGCAGGCAGACGTGCTGTTAGAGAAGGAGCTAAAAGTTCTTACATCTTTACTCACAGGCAACAGGAAGTGGTCTGTGTAGCTGGGTGTGGTTTGAGCATATATAAGACCTCAAGGACCGCCTTTGCAGTGACACACTTCCTCCAACAAGACCACACCTCCTAATAATGCCACTTCCTTTGGAGCCCATTTTCTTTCAAACCACATCAGCTTATGTAATATTTTTCTTTAGGATGTTTCTGTGATTAAAAGCTTTATGTAGTCTTCATTAGGGTTTGAAGCTAATGAATTTGGGGCAGGTACTAGTCCAACAGTGTTGTGACAGTGCTAGGTTCCCTCATCTACATGAGAGAATTTCACCTCATGGCCACCAAATTCTTCTCATATGAGAGCCAGGATAGGTAAGGCAAGGACTCTATTATTCCAGTATTGGGGTTAATAACTGGATTTCTCACTTCAGTTGCAATTTATTTCTTAAACACCATAGTTTTTTTGGTTACATATTTAAAATGCTAAAGTGTGAAAAAGTTCCTTAGTGTTTTAGAACATAGAGTCACTCAGCTGCTGCCGCCTGCTGTTGGACCAGTCATTTCTGTTGGACATTGAGTTGTTTGAGATGTTGTTTATTACTTAGAATTAAACCTACAAAAACTACCAAAATATTTAAAGGAAATAGATCAGCATTTGGTAAATTTCATTAGCGGGTCTTTCAGCATTTCCGTACTTTTTAAAGCATATAAAAATATTTAGTGTTATAAACAATAATTTTAATCATAAAACTCCAACTATTTAAAAAGGGGCAATGTTAAATAAATACTCTTGCAGATAAGTAAATAAAACAAATAATTATAAACCTTTAAGGACGTATTTCTGATTACTTTCTTAAATGTCTCTTTAAAAAGCTAACTGTTTATTTTGTAGCCTCTTTTTGCTTTTGAGTATAAAGAAGTATTTCCTGAAAATGGGTGGAAACTGTATGACCCCCTTCTAGAGTATAGAAGGCAGGTACGTGCTTTTGTATTCCAGCTTTTGTCTTCTATATTATTTTCATTACAAGCAGTAGGTCGAAGTAAGGTGTTCTTTCACTGTCTCTTCCTTTTTGGTGTAAGTGAAGGCTGGCCCTGGTCTGCTTGGCTTCTTTTCCTTTCCTTTGAGTTGCTTCCCAGAATACACTAGTGATCTATGAATCCTTACTTACCTAGGAGTTGATAAGTATCACTTTGTCTAAAAAATGTTTGCTCAGTATAAAGATGAAAATGGAATCAGTATGTATAAAATTTAATGTTCTTATATGCCTTAATATTCACTCAGTTTTTTTTCTTTTTAGGCATCCTATAATTTGTGCATGTGTGTGTGTTTGGTCAGTGCCCAAACATTTTTAACTTTAGAGTCTCTCTCTCTCTCTCTCTCTCTCTCTCTCTCTCTCTCTCTC
>LOJH01029801.1:1829-17308 GCA_001685095.1 Ellobius talpinus
AGGGGAATGGGAGGAGGGGAGGAAGTGTAAATTTTTGAATGGAAAAATAAATTTTAAAAAAGAAAAGAATTAGAATATATTGTAATTCTAATATTTTTTAATTATATATGTGTACATTTGTAACTAGATCATATTAGAATTAGAATATACTCACACACATATCAATAGAGTTAATATGGTAATAGCATTTCAACTTCTGTTATATTGACTTGCCATTGAAAACAACTACAAAATTCATAAGTAACTCTTTAAAGACATGGAGACTTCTAGGACTTGAACAACAACACTCAGAAGGAGAAAAGACTATTTGATATAAAGTTAAATTATTCGAGGTTATGCCTTGAAAGTGCTTTCCATTTTGATGAAAAAAGCTAGCAACTCAAGCAGGAAGTTGTGATTACTTCTGATAAGCAGAGGTGAAGTTTTCCAGAATTCCTTAGAGCAGGCAAACAAAAGTTTTGTTTTTCTTTGCTACCTGAAGACAGGTAAGTTAGAGTGAAAGCAATGAAGTGATCCAAACTTGACCTTTTTATCCTAAGGCAATTTCCTGCTTTCTAAGCGGACTTCCATGATCGAATTCAAGGCAGAAGAAAATGATGACTAATGTGGCAGTGTACTTCCAGCTTTTAGGGAACTAGAGTGGTTAGCAGAAACATATCAATGTACAGAGAGCTCATTATGCAGTGATAATGTCAGTGGACATTAGTACATGTATATATTTATACACACACACATGCACACATGCAGGCATACACACATACATACATACACACACAGAACAGCTCATGCAGCATTAAACACAAAAGAAAACTAGAGATAAGTTAATTTTTACAAGATGTAACATTCAGCTATGAAGAAACTCAATTCCAAAGTGAAATTATTTTTCAAGAGGACAATAACTATGTTTAGAGTATCGATTTACTTCTTCTGTGTTTTCATTTAAAACGAGTAGTTATTGATTCTTTTTCAGATTACTTGGATTCCACAAGACCAAACCAAACCAAGTAGCAGAGGAGAGAAACAAAGCTGCACATTGCCAGGGAAATGGAGTGAAGGACTGAGAAGAAGTTCACACTGCTGGAAACCCAAACAGAAAGTGAACCACAGCAAACCATGGACTCTCATCAGACAGGGATGCAGGACTCTGAAACTCAGGAACTATTTGTGTCTTCAGTTCCATTCCAACTACCATTTCCAGAAAGGCAAATAACTGGACAGACTATGGGGAAAGTCCAACAGAGACTGGGTCCACCAGTCATTTTTAACTCCAGTTACTGAGAATAAAATCACAGCCACAGCCCCAGATAAGTGGGAGAGCCACTAAATTTGAGAAATCACAAGCTCATTTTCCTCCACCCACATGACTGCCTTTGATCAATGAAACAGAGGATTGGACAAGCTCACAGGAAGAGTACTGTGGAGTATAGAAAATAATACAGCAACTTGATGGAGGTGTGGATCTCCAGCTGAACATACTCTTAGTAGGAGACTTCAATACCCAACTCTAACCAAAAGACAGGTCATGGAGACAAAAACTAAGCAGAGAAAAGTGGGCTCTCAGAGACATTATAAACCAAACAATACAAATTCGTAGAATAGCCCATTCAAACACGTAAGGACATACAATCTTCTCAGCACCTCATGAAACTTTCTCTAAAACCGACCTCATACTTTAGACACAAAGAAAGTACTAATATAAACAAGAAAATCAATATAAACCCCTGCAACATATCTGGCCACCATGAATTAAAGCTGGAAATGAGCAACAACAGAAACAACAGAAAGCCTACAAACTTACAGAATCTGAAAAATTCCCTACTGAACAACAACTGGGTCAAGATAGAAATAAAGAAATTAAAGACTTCCTTGAATGTAATTAAAATAAATACACAACATATCCAAACTTAGGGGACACAATGAAAGCAGTGAGAAGAGGTATGCTTTTAACACTAAGTGAAGGGCTCCAGCAGGCTCAAGCATGACAAACCCAATGATGGCACCCCCTGCCCTCCCACTTCCTTCTCTTTTGCTAAACCACTGGATTATATACCTGAGGCTACCCATGACAGTCTAGTCCTTTATTTGGCCACAATTTTAGGCCTGACTTATCTGGGGCTGATCACCAAAGCCTAATTATCAAAACATCAAGGGCCAATAATCAAAAATTCCCATTTGGCAATTCTAATTAATCTACTCATTCAGAACTTACCAACCAATCCTATATAATTCAAACACAAATCTCTCCTTTTTCTCTTTTAAAATTACATCTGCAGAACCATTGCTATTGTCTGTACCAATTCTGACTGAGCCCCCCTGTCTCTTTGTCTTGCTTAACAAAGGATCTAAGTCAAGTAGAGCCTGTAGAAAGTGCTTCAGTGCCAAGGAGTCACTTGAGAATATAGGAATCATAAGGGCACACTTTAAAAATCTATACTCCATGAAATTGAAAAATCTAAAAGAAAAGGAAATTTTTCACAATAGGTACCACTTACCAAACTTAAATCAAGATTGCATATATAATTTGAACAGACCTACAACCCCTAGTGAAATAGAATAATTCATCAAAAATCTTCCAAGGGGAAAAATTTCCAATGGCAGAAAATATTATTCCATAAAATAGAAACAACAGGAACATAACGCAATATATTTGATGAGGCTACAGTCACCCTGACACTGAAACCACATACTCAAAAAAGAAAGAAAATTACAGATCAATTTCCAATATGAACATTGATGTAAAAATGCTCAATAAAACATTTACAAATTGAATCCAAGAACACATCAACATGGTTATCCACCATAATCAAGTAGGCTTCATCTCAGAGATGCAAGAATGGTTCAACATACAAATATCTGTCAATGGAATCCACCATATATAATAATATAAAAGATAAAAAGCCACGTCTCTTTAGATGCTAAAAATCCTCTGAGGAACATCCAACACCCCTTCATGATAAAGGTTTTGGAGAAACTAGGGATACAAGGAGCATACTTAAACATAATAAAAGCAGTATTCAATAAGCAAACAGTCAACATCAAATTAAATGTAGAGAAACTCAAAGCAGTTCACTAAAATCAGAAATAACACAAGGCAGATTACCCTCTCCATAACTATTCAATATAATACTCGAAGTTCTAGCTAGAGTAATAAGACAACAAAAGGAGTTGAAGGGAATACAAATTGGAAAGGAAGAAGTCAAACTTCCTCTATTCACAGATGACACAATTTTTCACAGACCTCAATAGAAAAAATTTCAACTTCACACGAGAAAACAAAAAAAACCAGAATAGCCAAAACAGTCCTGTGCAGTAAAGGAACTTTCCATGTTGCCACCATCCCTGATTCCAAGCTCTACTATAGCTATAGTAATAAAAACATACAGGTGGATCACGGAATCTAATTAAAGACCCTGCTGCAAATCTAAATATTTCCACTTAATTTGATGTTGGCTATAGACTTGCTGTAAATTGTCTTTATTGTGTTTAGGTATGTCCCTTGTATCGCTAAACTCTCCGGTACTTTTATTATGAAGGGTTGTTGGATTTTGTCAAAATATTTTTGAACATCTAATGAGATAATCATGTTTTTCTTTTTTGTTTCTGGTCATTTGTATGGTACATTATATTGATTCAATTTCATATGTTTAATCATCCATGAATTTCTGGGATGAAGCTGACTTGATCATGGTGGATGATATTTTAATGTGTTCTTGGATTCAGTTTGTATTTTTTAATTAATGTTTTTAATTTATTTTTACATCTTAACCACAGTTTCCTTTCCCTCTTCTCCTCCCATTCCCTCTTTATAGTTCAAATTCTAATAGGTCTTAATAATAAAAACCCAGAGTCAGATATCGGGGTAAATGCTGAAAGATCATAGAAGTAATGGAGCCAGCCATAGAAAGACTTTTACCTCCAGGTAATCCTCAGACTAAAGGGAGCATGATCCTATCTCCATGAATCCTCAGACTGAATTCGCTAAGCTCCCATCTCTTCTTGCCTTATATTCCTCTATCTGCTCAATCATATCCCTTCTTGTCTCTACCTCCTTAGTGCTAGGTTAAAGGCATGTGACTTCCAAGTACTGGGATTAAAGGTGTCAGCCACCCCCTCCTGGCTGTTTCTCCTTTAGAATGAATCAGTCTTATGTAGCCCAGGGTGACCTTAAATTTACACAGATATATCCACGTCTCTCTCCATAGTGCTGTGATTAAAGGTGTGTGCCCTCACTGCCTGGCCTCTATGGCTAACTAATGGATAGCTCCATTCTTTGTTCTTCAGGCAAGCTTAACTTATTACAGCACAAACAAAATATCACCCACCTCACCCTACATCCTCTGTCTCTCTCTTCCACTCCTACTCTACTCTCTTTCTTTTCAGAAAGAGACCAGCCCCCCCCCCGTGGGTATCAGCAAAGAATGGCGTATTAAGTTGAAATAGGAAAAAGTATTTCCCTTTGTATTAAAGGCTGGGTGAGGAAACCCAGTATGAGGAATAGGTTTCCAAAAGCCAGCTAAAACATTAGGGTCAGTCCCTGATCCTACTGATAGAAGTTGCACAAATAAACCTAGCTACACAATTGTCACACATATGTAGAGGGCCTAGGTCAGTCCCATGCAGATTCCCTAGTTGTCTGTCATTCCAGAGTCTGTGAGCTCTTATGAGGCCAGGTTAGTAGTTTCTGTGGGTTCTCTTGTGATGACTGTGACTCCCTTGGCTCCCATAATCCTTCCTTCCTCCCTTCAACAGTAATAAATGAAAGATCTGAATAAGATGAAATAGCATGATAATGACAACAAAATGACTATAGGACCTTCTGGAATCTAACAAACATAAAGGAAACCAATGTGGGATGCTATTACTAAGATGCTGTAATTTTGAGATTGCTGTGATGACTTACTTTTGTGTTAAAAGCTCATTTTGAAACAGGCAACAAAGACCCCTGTTTTACCCAAAATATTTAATACTATAGTGATCACCCAAATAACTAATTTTTAAAATATTGTAGAATCTTAATATTGTAGAATCTTAGAGTGTCAAAAGTTTTCAATATTAGATATTATAAATGATTGTTGATATTTTTTTTTAGTCAAAGCTATATATGGATGGAATTTTAAGAAATAAACCATGATCATATCCTAAGAGCTTTTGTTCTTACCAATTCTCTCTCTCTCTCTCTCTCTCTCTCTCTCTCTCTCTCTCTCTCCTATAAACCCTTTGGCTCCAACACCATAAAATATTCATTTTATCCATCATATAACTATTCATAAAACTTTTCAGAATTAATTTGTACATCTTACATGAAGTAAAGGTTAATCCTGGTTCTTTACTCAAAATAAATAACCCAGCAGAGAGACACTTTTTAAGGAAAAGTTTAATAAGTGAAGCAAAGAACAGTCACTGTCCAGGGAGAGATTAAAGGTAGTTGCCTGGAGGCAGGGAGGTATGAAGCTTGCAGTGACCCATTGGCTTCTATAGTTTTGGTTTTTAAAGAAGCTTTTATTATTCCTTGAGAAGTTGATGACATTCATGGCATTAGAGTGACTATAGTGACTACTTTTTAAACATGTTGAACTATTTATTGTCTCCTTTTGAAGCTACTTCATGGTAACAATGAAAAAGGGGGAGACAAATTAACAACATTTTAACCCATAAAAATTATATAAGGTAATCAAATAATTTGGATTTTAAAGCAGGTTAAGTACAAAAAGATTTTTAATATAATATTATTATATTTATACAGTACTCCAGCCATGATCCAATTGTCTAATAACAAGTTGAGTTTCAGTAAAGACCATAATACCTTTATGATAAAGCATGTCATTTAGAACAACTTGAGACCACACATTTAAATGAGTTTGAGACATCTTCACAATTTTTTCTCTACCACTACCAGGTATTTACAATGAGACAAAAATATAGAATGGTAGGTGGTTAAGCAAAAGGTAGGCAGTCTAACAAAGAAAGAGCCTCTGTTAGTAATAGTGATCATATCAGTATCTGACAAAGCCCCAGCAGGTACCCATTAAATGCTCTGCAAATGTCTCTTGTAGGTCACAGAAACTTGCCACAACATATCTAGGAATAATTCAGCCACCCCTAAAATGAAAAGAAGTGAAAGAGTAGAAAAAAAATAATGGACTCTATTCTCCAGTCCTGAAAACCAGAAAACCACATAAGGCTCAAGATACCATACTCCTAAGCATGGAAATTCTTCCACTGAAAAAGGAAGGGAAGGAAAATAAATCCAAACACCAAGCATAACAATTTTGCTATTTGGTCCCACGATAAAGAACAAAAAATGCCAAGGAAATTCCTATGATTTTGTTGCCAGTGCAAACGTTGTCCTTAAAACTAGTTAGAAAAACACAATGAAGAACAATTCTGCTCCCACTTCATAAGATTAATGGGCCAAAGCATGGAGAGACCTGGTCCAGACCAGCAGGACATGTTGGGATGATGCTGGGACTCTGAAGGCAAGCACTTGGAATGAGAAAAGATAGACACTGGATAGCCGTGTTTTGATCAGAAGTATTGTGAGCACGAATGACCCAATCTGGCAAGTTTGTTAGTATCACCTTAGGTGGGGAAATAGAAAACAAGTCAGTAATGATTCTCAGCAGAATTATGAACTCAGCATCGTCTAGTTTCTCATTACAAGTCACATGCTGATAGTGAATAACACCCTTTACAGCTCAATGTCGGGAATATTTGACCATTGCTATTCAGGGAAACTGTTAAGTTCCAGATCCCAAACTCACCCCCACACCAGTCCTAGAACCAACCCATGGATATGCTTGCCAGAGCATGTTCCTGACAGGGAACAAAAGTTCAGTGCTCTGTGTTCCATGCTCAGGACCACTAAGGGCCTTTTGTCCTATCTAGAGCTCAAAACTATGCCATCTCTGAAGTACTTTTAGATGCAAGGACAGATGATACCTTCAAGTTGATTGATGGTGAAGACTGGCATGGAAACAAAGTTCCCGGCATTCATGAAAACTGGAGAGCATCACTGGACAGAAGAGAAGACTGATGTCAACCACAGTACATGCTATTGACCTCGGAATTTACTGTTATAGGTGTGATGTCAAGAATTTGACAAAACTGGTAACACTCATTTTCAAAAGACAGGCAACACCATAAAGGGGATCTTGTCATGATGGAAAGAAACAAAACATTGAGATCAAAGACATTGTCATCTAAGGGCTTGCCATGTATTGTGTATTAAAGAATCCCACAGAAAGGGTTGATATTCATAATAGATGACACTTTTAACACAGGTTCATGCAAATTTCATGCAAACAATGTGTGTATTGAAGGGGGATCTAACATTAGAGAGATAGAAAAAAAGAAGAGACCTAGTGGGCTCATTGATAGCTTGAAGGGAGTCTCACGGCTGCACTTTTATTCACGTGAGCTCAAAGGGAGTTTTGAACACACTTTGGGTTTTAGTATAGCATTCATCTTAAATGAATGTTTTGCTGTTATGTACAAAAGATTTCACCTAAAATCTAATATTTAATTTCCATTATGCTAAAAAAAGGTTTAAAACAATCACAAGTGAATTTCTGATACTTAAAGATTTTTTTTTCACATTAAAAGTATACTTTTCTAACTTCTTTTGTGGCAAATATAATACAATTCTAATATCATTTAGCTTTAATTAATTGTCTGAACAGATCAGTGACATATGACGGACTTGTTAGAATGAAACCTTAAGAGAATTACTTATGGGGTCTAAGATGGATGAGCACCTACAAGGAGGCTGCTCTTACAGGGACTCAAATGAGGTCTATTATCAGCACCTATACTTTGTGACTCAAAATTGCCTGTAAGCTCCAGAGGAATCCACTGCATCTGGCTTCTGGTGGTAGCTTCATAAATGTGCATTCCCTACACATATAAGACACATTACAGATGATTAAAAATAATAAAAAATACATTTAGAAAAATAAAAATATAGTTACTTAAATTTTAGGCCATTAAAGCCAACACATTAGGACCTTCCTTTATGGTGGACTATGTATGGTATGTACTTTATGCCTTTATATTTAAACTTTCTTTTTCCATTGCCAATAAATACAGAAATTTGGGGAAGAGATAGTGCAGGCCCATGAGCCAAGTGTTGACAAGAATAACATTTCCACTCTGATTCTAATTTCTATTTAAGATTTTTTTCCCAAAAGTTATGAAAAGCATTGTGATTCACATTTTCTGACTGGTGCCTAATCTGTAAAAATGAAATAATTTTGTCAGATTTGGAACTGAAAATAAAGAATAACTTTGAATTGTTAAACATGGTGTAAGAACATTATTTATTGATTTAAATGTATTCTAGTTTGGCAATGAATAAATTGTCTAGAAAATTATTATCAATGATTTGAATATTTAAATCAGAAATTCTGCATATTTCTTTGACATCTGCAGCAGTTAATTAGTAATTTAGTTACTTATTAAATTTAGGATCTTACACATTTTGTTTATTTCATTGAGAGAGAGACACTAAATTGGCTTTGTAAGGGGTAACTGAAACCTTCAAATTCAATTGTGTTCCTTTGCTTATTATAGAGTTTTTGGTAGTTAGAGAAGTAAATATTTTTATTTATTTAACATAAATAACTTTTCAAATAATATCACTACATACAAAATTGTTTTGATGCAGTGTTCTGCACAATTTACTTTCAGCTACACTGTGAAACTCTTAAAGATCACACCTGGTGAAAGTTTACTCTTGCTAATAAAAGCTTGTGGAGCTGGTCTATAATTCATGTGGTAGTTTTACTACTTAACTGAGTGTACGCACATTAATCAATATTACTTATGCAAAAAAGGATACAAGGTACAGGTCATTGGTGTTTTGAACTTGTTCAGATATACTTACTTGTGACCATTATTTGTAATTTTGACCTTTAGTTTACTTTATGTCAGAGTTTTACACACCAGATATTTAATGTATTCCATGGGGTGCTATTGTCAAGTTTCCAATCAACTTTAGAAACTCACAATAAAGCAGGGTCAAAATACTTAGGCGAAAATTAAATACTAACAAATGAATAGGCATATCTTTGGACCAGTTTAAATTATAAAATACAGTCTTCATTAATTTTCTTTTATATTTTAAACCAGAGCATTTATTTCAAATACAAAATTAGAAATGTTAATTACTAACACATTTAAGAGAAATAAAATGTAGTTATTTCTTGCCCTACTGCACAAAGATTTGTTAAATGAAAGACCTTGTTAATTTAAAAGCTATTACAAGTTATGGTTAATCTTAATAGTTACCATTTTTATTGAGAATAAGTTGCTTAAACCTTTAATTAAAAGTTGAATAATCATTAAAACTATGCAATTTGGAAAGGAAAGGGTCCTGAGTTCAAATACTTTCTGATCTAACAGGAATCTCATTAAAATGTAAGTTCCACTATCATCCAGTTGTTTTAAAGTATCAGTTGCAATACAGTTCTGATTTTCTCACTTATAAACTGAAGCAAAGCAAGCCAAGAATGGTCCACTGGTAAACGATACCTGTAAACTGTATGATGAGCATTAACTGTGTTCAACATGAACACATTTCCTAATCCTTGGTGGGCTCTTAGAGACTTTCTTTGAATGGGGTAGAAGCGAATACTCATTCTTATGGAAATAACCCATAACAAATACCAGCCATTAGAATGCAAGGGTCTTCAGAACAAATGCAGTGTTAGCCAGAACTCAAGCAAGTGCTGCTGTAGACTAAAGCCTGGTTTCCAGCTCCTCCTCCTTTGTTATCCTGAATTGCTGCATCTTTCCAGCTGTCTATGCTGTATCCCACATGATTGGGTAACTTTGAGCTTGAAAAGTATCAGATTAAAGGAAACGTACAATATAGGTTAGGAACTGAGTACATCCTTACATTGCTTCCTTTCATGGATTGTATTGCATATAAGAGATAATTTAATCATGGAGAATATTATCAGCACTTGCCAATCTCTATAGTAACTGTGAAAGAATTTAATTTTTCATAGTCACGCAAGCATAACCTATTTCAAGTCACTGCCCTCTTTACATTACAGTTATGATTTCATCTTTCTCAGTATGCCAACATGCTGTAACAAGATTTTCCATTTTTAATTCAAGGAATTTGCTAAGTATTAATTTTTTAAATTAACTTTCATTATAATTCAGATAAATTATCAGGTGAATACTTATAAACAAATTAAAATAATCTTTTATAGGTTTTGCTTTGGAGACCTTGATATAAGACTAATTTATCCCTTATTCCTAAAATGATAAAATAAATTGTAATCTGTTCTTTAAAATTAGAGGATACATACACACCAGTAATGTTCCAGTAGGATTTGAACCTGTAGAATGATCTTAAGTTTCAAGTTAGTCAAAAAATGAAATACTAAATTATTTCTAAATATGACTATCATTGTAATGAATGTCCATAATACTGACTTCTTCTCAAAAGCATTTATGAAGAATTTTAGGGGTAAAAACCAAAAATTGGTATATTAAAGATCTAAGAACAAATCCTGCAGATAAACCTGTGAAATTCAGAGCTATATCTCATTCATAGAGATGGACAGACATGGTAAATGGGGGAATGCCCTCAGCAGACGTCATACATTTTTCAGTAACTCTGTGTAGAGAAACATACACACAACATGCATACACACTTGTGTCTGTATAAAAGAGCCTGTACATGTATATATGAACACATATACATAAAGGTTGAAATATGTGTGCACGTCTAAGTCAGAAAACATAAAACTGCTTTTAGAAAATATGTTGTCCCTTGACTTTAAATCTATACATAGTGGCTTAAGCCAGGAAGAAGTCTTTATTGATAATTGTGGAGATATTCAGACATATTTATTTAGCCTTATTATTTACTTAGTTCTACACAAATATACTTCAGTAACTCTAGAGATGATATTACATAGTTTAGTTACCCAGTTACTTCTCTGACTCACAGTGGCTCATACGCTATCTACTTCTTAAGCCTTCCTAAGAAAGTTGCCTTGGCATTTTCCTGGGCAGGGGATGTAAAGATTCATCAGGCTGTTGGATAATCAGTTCTACTAAAAGCAGCTGGCTGGCTAATTCTTAGACGCGTAGTTAGAGTAAGTAATATATACAACACAAGTAACCCTTTTCTTCTAGGGAATGCGCCAACATACTAACAGACAACTCGAGTTGTGAGGAGAACATGTAAGGGCTACAGCATCCCTGGAAGTGAATACTTGAGGGATCTGTACAGTGGGTGAGGTATGTCAGGGGCCGTCTGCTTTCCTTGTTCTTAAGGATGAATTGTATTATGATTCGGGATTGATTCTGAGAGCAAGGACTAATAGATTCCCAGTATTTTGTTTCTTCTCTATACAGTAATCATGTAGTTTGCATAGTGTGTCATTTCTGCTAAATCCCCATCACACTTCAGTTACCAGATTAAAACATTCTAGAGAAACGTCTTTTGCTTTTTGTCTTTTTTGGGGGTCCTTGTCTGGGAAGAGAAGATAGACACATACCTCCAGTTTTCATCCTACTTTTCACATAGATTTCAGACACCCAAAGTGGAGTGGTTTCCATTCGTTGCTTCTTCAGTGGGAGGGCCCTAGTTAAAATGCAGCAACAGAAGAACGAGTGTAAGTAGAGATTGTAGAAAGTGCTTCAGTGACAAGGAGTCACTTGAGAATATACGATTTTTCGATAGTAAATAATCTTTGGATTTGCTGTGCTCTTGCTTTAAAATTTCTTCAAAAATTAGGATCGTGTCTTATGACTGTGGTTTTTGCACTTAGCATGCTTAGGCAGGTTGATCATGGTGATGCCCAGGTAAGCCTAACCTGGCGTAGGCCAGCTTAGTTTAGAGAGGGCACAATATAGGAAAACAACATCAAGAACAAAATACCATTTAAATGAATCTCTTCCGAACTTATGGCAGTTAAGAGAAAAGATATTGTATTACACAAGAAGGTCATAAACAGGAGTTTGAAAACCATTCCTATACAGGAACAGTTCTGCCCAACAGGACTTAGAAAGTACCATCCAAAGCAAGCCATCCATGGCTAATGTTTGTGACTTTGACAAGAGTTCATGATGCTGACATTCTGTATACTCTGTGGTATAATTGTTCTGTTTAGTTCTATAGACTCTTTTTAATATATATGTATATATGTGTGTGTGTATAAAGTGATATAAAATTTCTCACAGATATTTAGTCCAGTTTCTTGACTATCTACTGCATGCATTTATGTTTAGTCTTCTTAACCTCTTCCTCCCTTTTGGAAACACAGTTCCTTACTTCTTCTTCAGTAACTTTGCCAAGCTCTCCTCTCCCCAGGGCACTCTTTTCCTTTCTGTGTGGAAAGCATCGTTCACTAGTGACGATTCTCTTCCCTGAAGTCCACCTTTTGTCATACTTGCATAAGTTACATATATATTCACTTAGTCACCATGACTGGGTGGTATTACCCTTTAATTTCAAGGAGTTAAAGACCACCTTCATTCTGTACTCATGACACTGAACCAAGTTGTTTATTCGTTTGAGATTCATAGACTACCTACATTCTGAGCAAAATGCACCATCAGTAAATGTTAAAATATTGCTACATTTAATTGTAGAAGAGTATTTTCTTTCAGGAAATTTCCTAGATAAATATCAAATTGATCTCATGCAAACCTTCTGAGTGAATGGGTTCCTTCCCACAGTCTGCTCATCACTGCTGCCAAGAATTTGGAGAGGTTCAACAGGAATAAATTAATAGCAATATACCTCAGCTATGCCTTCTGAATCCATGTATAATTAATAAGAACACAGCATCTGTAAAGGACAGAATCTATAAATGTAGTGGGGAAAGTGATGATACAACCAAGAAAGCTTTCTTGAGCTGGAGTCAATGTTTTAAAAAATTAGCTAAGCGTGTAGAATGTAAATAAGCAACAATCACAAAGCTGAAAATAAAAACAAAACAAAATATACTGTCCTGATAACTGAAGCCTGAATAGCCTTTGTCTTCTCAAAATGCTTTTTTCCCCAGGGGGGAAAGAACAAGAGGACAGGAGGAAGGTAAAACTGTGGTTGGTATGTAAAACAAATAAAAATTTGACAAATAAAAAAGATTGCATCCCCCTTCTTGCATAGAAATAACTATTTCCTTCTAATGCCTATATTCTTCCTTTCATTTTATCTGAATTTACATACATCCTCATCTACTTTTACATTTTCATGTATTAACTGTTTTTTTCTAAGCTGTGTAAAGTCTTCCAGAATTCTGAAAAGAACAATAATGACTATTTCCTAAGAAATCTCAACTCTCATTTTGGAGACAGCCCTTTAATGTGCATTTGTAAGCTGTAGCTTTTTTGTCTTCAATTTCTGATCACTAAGCATTCTGGTCACAAGCTTTAACATGCTAAAATATTTAAGTTAAATAAATAATACCTTTCTAAACTAGAATCATTATGATAAATGATAAATATTTTAAAACGAAGCATACGTACTTGTAATGTTAAACAGCAAATACTCATTTTTACTATCAACTTATTCATTCTAATATCTTTGCCATTATTATACATGCTACCAAAACTGATTTGGAAGAAAAGAAAATCTGAAAAGGACAATAAGGAGTAATGAGCTATAAATAAGCTTTTATATAAAAAAATCTAGAATTTGATGGATTTCTATCTTAATTTATTATAAATAGGTTTTCTAGAGGAACAGAACTAATAAAATGAATATATGCATGCATATATATTTGTATATACATATACATGTATATAATCATGCATATACATAGACACATGTATACACACATACACACATATATACATACATACATACATACATACATACATGAATGCATACATACATACATATACTTGGAGGGGTTAATAGAGTGATTTCCATGCTGTATGGCAGCTAGTTCAAGAATGGTTGTTTACCAACAGTAATTTCAAAAATACAGTTCTTGGGGCCGTATGTCTTAGGAATCATAAAGTAGCCTCTATTACCAGTGAAGAAATTAACTTGCCAGGAAGAGAAAGGGTTAGCAAGAAAAGAGCAAACCATTTTTTATGTTCATTATACAGGCTACTAGAAGAAAGGGTGGAACAGATTAAACTTTGGCATTCTTACATCATCAGATATGGTTAAAAGGTGGCCTTTCTACCAAAAAAGAAAAGATTTAATTAAGAAAATCTTACATGTGTAATTAGCTGCTTGGGTTTTAATTAATTCTAGATGTAATAAAGTTGACAATAACAGTAGCCATCACAAAACCTCCAAACATTTAAAGAATAAAAAGTCACTATTTATTCAAAGTTTTCAAACATTGTATAAAAAGAAGGAACTATGTCAAATTCTTTTTATGTATTTGGTCTAATATGATACACATAACAAAATATACAAAGCATATGTGAATATGATACATGTAACAAAGTAAAAACTGCAGACCACTTTCTTGACATCGTAAAACATCCAGTAAAATACTAAGAAACCAGAGAACATGCCATCATAGAAATCAGGCATCCTAGCCAGTAGGATATCACCAACGATGTATAAATGGATCCAAATATAGAAATTAATAAGCACAACAGAATTATGAAGAATAAAACCACATAATAATAGCAATTATTATAGAACAGGATCCAGTATGATTCAACCTCTTTGTCAACAAAACTGTCAATATATAAAATATAAAACAAAAATACTGCCTACAACATTGGCTATACATAGTAAATAGACTCTAGCCTAATAAACACAAAATATGGAAGTGGCTTCTTGAGTATTGGAAAAGAATGATGTCTACTTTTCCATTCATATTTAGTGCAGCATTATAAGTCTTTGTAAGAGCAATTGGTCAAAAGAATAGAAGATAAAAAGTATCCAAGGTGGAAAAAAGAGAGTGTAGTTATTCATATTTGTCCATCCTGTGGTTTCATATATGATATAACATGAATCTTCTATCAAAATGCTGTTAACAATTTCTGAAATTGAAAAGTTTTAGGATGCTAAATCATCCCAGAAAATAAAAAAAAAGGAAAGAAAAAGAACACAAAAACAGGGCCAGGTAGTGGTTGGTGGTGTATGCCTTTAATCTCAGCACTCTGGTGGCAGAGACAGGCAGATCTCTGTGAGTTCACGACCAGCCTGGTACACAGAGCTAGTTACAAGACAGGCTCCAAGAAGATACAGAGAAACCTGGTCTCAAAACAACAAAATACAAACAAAAACAGAGGTGCAGAAACAATGACAGTAAATGAAAATAAGCAGAAAACTTGGAAGAAATTTAGCCAAAGTAGTGAAAGCTCTCTAAAATAAAATAAACTGTAAAATACTAATGAAAGAAACTCAAAGGGATACACAGAAATATAATGATATCTTAAGAACCTAGATTCAACAGGATAATAATGTAAACTAGTATTGTTAAAACCACCATACAACAGAAAGTGGTCTACAGATCCAATGATCCTTAGATTAGGGGGAAAAA
>LOJH01029802.1:0-17308 GCA_001685095.1 Ellobius talpinus
CTCTTCTCTCTCTCTTATTGCAGCTTCTCACTGGGTAGAGAGAACCTATTGCTTTCCCTCTTGTGGTATAAAGATGGGGGCCTGGTAGGTCTCTTGGCAGTCTCTGAGATTTCCCCCCTCTCTCTTCTTGGTTACATTCAGGTGCCTGCTGGGCAAACCTACTGTTGCCACTTGTTGCAGAGATTTTTTAACGAGACAAGAGGGGCTGAGACTTAACAAAACCATGAGAGCAAAGATGCTGCTTTTCTGTGCTTATTCTGCGGGACTTGGGCAGACATGGGGGAGCTTCTGAAATGGCAAGGTTGTTCTCAGTGGAAGGCCATTCAGGGTACAACCCTGGGAAGTGATGGTCAGGAGAGGGAGAAGTGACTGGTGCCTATTTAGAAGGATCAGGAACTTCAAGTGCACAGAGACCTGAAGCAAAGATTATGGGAAAGGGGCCTCTGATGATGTCTCTTAATGATAGGTAGGACATAGTTTTGGCTGCAGTTTCTGCCCATTTGGGAGTTACTAGAACAAGGTGCCTATTTTCCTTCCCAGCACTAAGAAATTGGGCCAACTCTAATCACTATTTTATTTTCCCCTAGCAGATAGGCCTCACCCTATAACCCACCTGTCTGCCAGGTCTCCTTGTCCTACCCCAGGCCTTCCAAACACTTCCTGTTGGCACAGACTGGAGGTAGCTGTCAGACTCTGTGTAAGTCAATGTCTGCTTCAGAAGCAGTCTTGGTGACTCCTTGACACCGGGGCCAGTTCCTATGGATTAAGAGCCAGGTCTTATGGGAAGAGGCTGACGAGAGGTAGTGTAGCTTATCCATGTTTACGTAGAGCATGCACAAGAGATGCGATGGTATCTTCCAGTGTTTAAATCTGAAATCCAGCCCAAACCCTGTTTTATCCAGCAGAGCCTGGTCCTATTGCAATATTGTTGGCACATGCTCAGATAGCTCTGCCTCTACCACCTAACCTGACAAATGAATTACAATGCCGCCTCTTAGGGTTGGCACGTGAACGGCCTTGAGAATAAATACCTGCTTTTCAGCAACGTCAGGGGGTGACGTTATCCCTCAGTTAGGACATTGGTGACAGGGAGTGAAGAGGCTGGCAGGTGGGCAGAGGGTCTCTCTCTGGATGTGCAAAGAGAAGCGGCCACACATTTGTACCGATGGTAGGAAGAAGGGCTTTGCTGACAGCCAGGGGTGATAGATGGTGTGGGAGACTGCATGGGGCGTGAGGAGTAATGTGATTGAGGGTGCGCATTACGGGCAATTAGAATTTGAATAAGTTATCAATGGGAAGAAGTAGAGGAGTAGAAAGCTGGCTTATTAACTCCTGAAGTTACACTCACAGCGGTTTGGAAACGTTTATGAATTGCCTTGAACTACAATCCTGGTGGCAAACGCCGATGCTGCGAGAATCCCTGTTTGCAGCTTCTGGAACAGGCAGAGCTTCATGGAATGGTTTCAAGCGATGGTCTTATGTATTTTAAAGCATCAAAGCAGAAAGGAAAAGAAAGCACCAGGGGTGGGGAGGGCTCATAAATTTACTTGCCCAGGAGCAAACTTTACCATAAATCCTGCCCATGATTTTTCCGTTTTCTACTTTTGTTATTGGGTATTTCTTCAGGCACAGTTCCTGGGGCCATGATGTATCCTGCTTGTTACCAACTGGAGTGCTTTACTGAGTTACTCCCTTAATTGGAATAAAGCCCTAGCTAGAGGTAAAACACCACTTACTAAATGGGTGCTTGCTGGAGCTCTCTCCCCTGCTCCTTCATCCTTCTATGTCCAAATAGTGAAATGGAAGGATGAATATTTAGGCATTCAGTCCTTTCAGGGGAGCCCCACAGAGTTTTGCTGTCCTTCCCAGGATCCTGGCCTCATCCTAGGTAATCCTCTAATAATTTGCTGTTTCCATCTCCAAATTTGAGTTCTTTGAGGCCCCTCTCTCAGGAGCGTTGGAAACAGAGGTCAGTGTAGAATCAGGAGGAACTTCATCGTATTTTGATACGTGCTGTGGACAAGCTGTGTGCTTGATGCTCCAATAGACTCATAGTCTTCACTGCTAAGAGGGAGGGACAATCTCCTGACTGGTAATAGGAAGCAGGAGAAGGGAAATAGCACAGGAGGTGGCAGGATTGCAGAGGAGTTTGTGAGGGAGAAGGAAGGCATGGCGGTGCCAAGTGGCTTCTGTGTTACTGTGTTCATCTCAAGATCCTGTGGAGTAAGAGTTGCTTCCGTTTTACAGAGAGGAAGAATAGCACTTCTGTTCTACAGTGCTATTCCAAAGAGCTCCCCAAATTCCTCTAGGAAAACCATGCTGGGGCGGGGGCAGCAAAGGGATCCTAGGTGTTAGGAATCAGGTGTCGATGTTTTCCATTACCGGGGCAAGTGTTCTGTTTACCCTGGTACATGGCTAGCTATTCATCCCAGCATCACCTGGGAAAAGGTCAGCTGTAGAGACTGGGTTTAATAAGATGCCCAGAGTTTCCCTGGCAAGCTCACAACATCAAGGTGTGAGCTAGGAGAGCTTTGGGGGCAAGCATAGCAGCAGGAAGTCTTGTATACTTAGTTTATGAGAAAGGAGAGTCAGTGCTGCCATGGGCATGCGCTCTATACTTGGGCCAAAGTGCCTTTCCCACTTTGGCATCAAGAGTGAGTAAGAGAGCCCTTAAAGAGAGGTGGATCACCTTGGGAATGGGAAACAATCATGTGGGTGAGGCCCTGTCATGAATGAAACTTAGGACTTGAAGGCACATCCCCCACCGCCCCTTGTTCCTTGGCCTGCTAGTGTTGAACAAGCCTGAACCTCAACTTACTTTACACAAGGTTGTGGTGAGGATTAATCATGAGGTAGAAATGCTTAGTGCGGCATCTGACTCGGCACACACTCTGTAAAACTAACCGCCTGTCCTTCTATGTGTGCCTTGTCAATTTGCTAGGGAATGGGAGGGGCTCTCTACTTCTGCCCCATTCAGTTTTGGGGGTTGGGAGTTTGCTTAGAGTGGAAGGCTGTGTATCATTTTCTAGGGCATTGTACCCCACAGTGATGCTGTTAGACGAACATTCTTGTCCTCTGGGAGTGAACCTGTTTAAGATTCAGAGTCTTAGGGCTATATGCCCTGGACCTGCTGAATTGGAAACTCAGGGTTGGCTCCAACACTCTGTTTTCATAAGCACCATGGATACTGTGAAGATTGCTACTTTAAAAACTTGAAAGTCAGGCCTCTGAGAAGGGCTAGTCTCAGTGGTAGGCTATGTACACTTGCTTGGCTCTTGAGGGTGTCTTTTGTTGCAGACCCCATGTGTTCCAATGGGCACTAAGGTCATGTTATAATTAAATGATCACTTAGAGGCCATCATTGTGCTGAGGACACACAGGCAGCCAATTCATTAGTGGAGAGTAACTTCTTGCAAATTAAAAAATGTTAATGATGAGTTTTGAAGCATTGAGAGTCTAGCAGGGACTGCATGCCTGGAATGAGCATTTACCATATGGTAACTTTGGAGGCTAATATTGACTCTCATTATTTTAAACGATTACAAACATTGCAGGTGTTTTATAATAATCTCCATTGTCTAATTGGAACATGCGTGAAATGAGCTCATTCTGTCTACTAATGAATATTGATTTGAACAGAAGAGCCCAACACAGGGGCCGGACTGGGGCTGGCTGATCAACTTGCCACTAGCACCAGCCCTATTGCTCACTAAGTGATTAATCCTAGGATACAGGGCATTTTGACAGGCAGTCGTTCACTGGGGGCCTTTACCTGATTTGAGCCTGCTCCAGCTTCCAATATCTGCCCCTGTTATGATATCAACTGGGGAAATCTGGAGTAAGCATTAGCCAATCTGTGACTCCTCCTTCCTTTCTGATTCCCTATTTTTTTTCCTTTCAAAATCTCTGTCTCACTTTTTAAGCAACTTTGTTTCTAAGTATTGTAGGGAATCCTGCTGGAATTGGTCATCAATTAATGTTTCAATTGCGTACCGACTGGTTATGGATATCGTGTTGCTTCGTGCCAGGTATTTTCTTTTTAACAAGAATGCAAGCTTCTCAACAACAAGGGTTATAGCCTGTCCTCACTTTGTGGTGCTAACACTGGGCAGTTGTTATTCATGCCACCCCTAGTCATTGTCAAGTGAGTGAGGAAATAAGGCTCTCTGCTCAGTGGATGTTTTGTATATGATTGCATATTTTAATTCATCAATGAGACAGAAGTTATTGAGCACTAATTATGGCACGGGGAAAGAACCTTAGGGACCTTGGTTCCTGTTGACTGGAGGCTCCAAATCTCCTTGGGAAAAAGGCAGCTAGACTGGTGTGTCATCTGTTGTCATGACTATACAGGCTCTTTGGGAGGATTGAGAGAGTCAGGGTGGAGGGTAAGGGAGCTAGAGATTGAGTCTTGAGTCCAGCATTGGAGGTTAGAAGGAAGGTGGTGTGGCTGAAACACATGGAGAAGTTGCAGTTCTTAGCTGGCATATGTGAGTCTTGCAGAGGGGGAGAGGTATTCAGGGCCAAAGAAGGATGCAAAGGTGGTATTACAGACAGATTTTCTGGCATGCAGAGATGCTTGGGTTTTATTCTGAATGTGGAGGGTTTATATTAAGAGAGATTTGCATTTTGCCGAACAATATTTTAGGATCTATAATTCAGGAAAATCACCCTGGAAACACTAAAGAGGTGGGATCTGGAGGATGGGAGATTAGTAATGACCTATATGAGAAGGGATAAATGTCCTTGCTAAGGTAGAGCGATGGAGAAAACAATACAGACATATTTAGCCTATGAATGTTAGCATTCAGTGTGAGAACATCTTCTCATTTCCACTCTTGATTATGAAAAATTAAGGTAGAAAAGCCTGGCATGAAATATAAGCCTGTGAATACCCACTTCCCAGAATTAACAAATATTTACATTGTATCTTATGCATAACACATCTATTTTCATTATAAAAATTGAAATATGCAAATAAATAATTCCCATTTTGTTCTACCCACTACCTCACTGGTACTGTCAAGAGGTGGTGTTTATTATTCTAGTACAGCTTCCTACATAGTTTTATTTTTCATTATTTATAGACATTATAGAAATTGTCCTTGTAGTTGTCAGCAAACTATTCTTGCTGTTGATACTTTGGCGCAACTTTGCTCATTTGACCTGCCATATAGTAGTCTGTCTTCTCCCCGTGCTGGGTACTTCAGCTAATCATAAGCAGGAGGGCAGTTCTAGGAGACGGACCAGAAGTGGAACATTGAGTCTTCAGGAATGCAGACTTTCAGATCTATTTTGTATTGCCAAAAGCAGAAGGACTGTCAGTTCTAACTTCCCGATAGTAGACAGCGTGTCTTTCCCTTTTCTTTCCAGAGCTTTCTTTTATGGACATTGAAAGGTTGGCCTCTACCGTGAATGCTTTCTTCCTGCTTTCCTTTAGTTTCCAGAGAGATTGGGTAACTGTCCGTATGGGCATTGGTCCTATACTTCGAGTGACACTCTCATACTCAGTTGTATCATCAGTCATACTTTCTAGACTTGTTGGAGTTCTTTTATAGTCTAAACACCAAATCTTTCTTTGGATAGTGTTTTTAAAATATCTCTCTCCATTTCCCTCTTATCTTTTTGCCTTGGTTTATGGTATGTTTTCCCAGAAAGGGTTTTTTACATTTTGAAGTTGGAAAGTTTATTAATTCGGCCCTCTCTGTGTTCTGCTTTCTTATGTCTTGTCTAAGAAATATTTTCCCATTTTGATACTGTAAAGATAGCAGGCACTGCCCCATATTTTCTTCTAAGTTTTTTGTCTGACCATACAGTCTCTAATATAGCAGGGATATGGTTTGTGGTCTGTGAGAGGCAGAGGATAGGCTTCTTATTATTTATTTTCTTCCCTTAATAGCCAATAGTCCCCCAACATTTATTAGCAGTCCCTGTCCACTGACTTACAGTATACCTCCCTTTTATGCACCCAGCTCTGCTATAGGCCCTTAGCTCTTTAAGGGCATTCTCTTTGGCCTATTTGTCTGTGTGTTCCCACCAAGTAAGCACCAAGGTAATGTTTTAAATGTTCCTAGAGTTAGGGAGGTGGCTCAAGCTAATCAGGTGATTGCTGCACAAGGAAGTGGACCTGAGTTTGGATCCACAGCACTCCATAGCTGAATATGGCCGTGTGTAACCCCATTCCGGGGAAGGTACCAGGATGATACCTGGGGCTTGCTGCTTGACTAGTCTCACCAAGTCAGGCTAAGTGAGAGGCCTTGTCTCAAAACTAAAATAGTAAGTGGAGAGTAACTGAGGAAGATGTCCGAATTCTGGACTCCATGCATGTATATGCATGCACCACACAGCACACAGGTGACATCTGAATCAGCCCTTGGGGACCTTTCTGTTCTAACGAGTGCTCTGCAGAGCTTAGAAGTCGGGCATCACCTTTCTTTAACTCGGAGATAGAGGCTCAGAGTGAGAGGCCATTTAGGTAGCTCGCTGACCATAGATGTAGCTGTACACAGTGTTGTTAACCAGCTTCACAGAGTGGACGATGCTCGTCTCCTTTCAGAAGGAGGCTGTGATGACCGAACTCTTGTCTTACTTGGAAACTTGTCCCTGCCCACACAGTAACTAATTTTGCCAAGGTGGCCTTTTCTTCAAGATCATCATGTGGAGGGCCCATCCTGTACCCTGCCATACCACACAACTCTAGATTCTCAAGACTGGGAAGTTCTACCATATCATCTTGTCCGACATGACCTTTAGCTTTGTGGAGGAGGAAACAGGGACAGAGGCAGGCTCAGTAGCCTAGGTCCAGGGTTAGGGAGAGGTGGGAAAGAACCTGAACTTAGGACTCTGGAGCCCACTCCTACTCACCTTTATGCTCCTGTACTTTTATCCTCTCTCACTTGAGTGACAGGATGTCCTAATTTGTTCAGGCGCTGTGCTAAATTAACACGAACTGGATGGCTTATAGAGAACAAAAATTTCTTTTTCGTATTCTTGGAGGTTACAAAGCCCCAGATCTAGTTGGAAGCAGGCTCAGTGCTTAGTGAAAGGTCTGCTTTCTGGTTGCGGATGGAGCCTTTGAGCTGGGTCTTCACATAGAAGAGGGATGGCAGCTCTTCAGAGCCTGTTTTTAAAGGGTATGGATCCCCTTCATGAGGTCTATTCTCATGATCTAATCCTACCCAAAGAGTATTGGTGATAGTTGCAACGTATAAATTCTGGGGAGATAAGCAAAAAGACTGTGTGTGTGTTGTATATATGTACATGTATGTGGCATATTTGTGTGCATACACATGTATGACGCATGTGTGTATACCTATGTGTGGTATATGTGTATGTACATGTGTTGGTGTGGGTGTACATGTATGTGGAAGCCAGAGGTTGACACAGGATGTCTTTCTCAATCACTATTCATCTTATTTTTGTTATTGTTTTCTTTTTCTTTTCTCTCTTTTGGTTTTTGGTTTTTGACTTTTTGGACTTTTGCAACAGGATCTATGTAGCCCTGGCTGTTCTGGAACTCATTTTGTAAACCAGACTGACCTTGACCTCAAAGAGATCCACTTGTCTCTGCCTCCCGATTGCTGGGATTGATGATATGTGCACCATCTTCTTGCTACATCTTCTTTTTAATTAGAAATATTTATCACATTATTTGTTTATTTGGGGGGTGTATAATACGTGTATGGGTGTGTCGTGGCACACATGAGGAAGTCAGAGGATAGCTTTCACCTTGTAGGTCCTGGGGATCAAACTCAGAACATCAGGGTTGGCAGTAAGTACTATACCTCCGAGGCATCTCACTAGTCTTCTCCTTCTTTCTAAGACAGTGTGCCTTCCTGAACCTGAAGCTCACTGGTTCCACTGGGTGGGCTGATTAGCTAGCTCCAGGGATCAATCTATCTCTGCTTCCTTGGCACTGGAGTTATACAGATGGACTTTGTAATTCTATACTCCCTCAAAAAAGAAATTTGAGGGAGAGAAATCTGCCAGGTCTTTTTCTTTGTATTTCTCCTGTATCACAGAGAGGGTGGAAAGGTATAGGATTTGAGGCTATGGGGAGAGATTGCAATTCCAGAGGTGTTGGTCCCTGGAAATAGCCAATTTCTACTTCCTCAGAGATAGGTCCCAGGGGAGGTATAGACTGAAATACTGAGGGGGATAAAGCAAGCCTATAACAACTTAAACTTCCTTTCTTTTGGACAATAAAAGCAATTGGCATGTACTTGGGAGTTTATATAGGCAAATCTCACTCCTTATCTATGTTCTTTTAAAATGCCACTTCTACCTCAGGAAAGAGGTTTTCAGGTCTGAGTCCTGGGTCCTAAGTATGTGGAGTCTTCAGCAACAGGGACACAACCTCAACCCCCAAGGGGTAACCAAGGGCCACATGAATAAATTTTATTGTCCTGGCAGTCACTTAGGCTTTCCTGACCAACCATTCAAAAGGGGGTTTCTTGTGCTTGGTACCAGGGGTTTTGTTAGTTCATGGTTCTTATGGGGGTGTTGTTAGCTCAAATGGTTTAATTGTGTGTGTGTGTACATATATTTTGTGTAATTTTAGGTAAGTACAAAATAATGATTCTGTGAAGCTTTACCAAACAGCCTTGATGTCTGAGAGTAGGGGTTTATATGAGAGGGGTTTGAGAGAAGGTATCTGGGAAGGGCTGGAATAGGGAAAGTGATGTAATTAATTCTATTTCCGTTAAAACACATTTAAATAAATTAACTAAACAATTGATTAATGTTTCAAAAAGTAAAAGAAGTCATTTATAAACCAGATTCTTTTTTAAAAAATTCCTTTAATTCCCATTGACCTGAACTATTATTTTGAAAGTCTTCTAGTTTCCTTTCTGGTTGCTATTTACTTTTCAGTGACTGTCCACATTATAGCCTTAGATTCTTTGATTGTCCTCTAGTAGTTAGGCAGATAGGAAAACTGAGATTAACAAAAATATCTGCTCGAAACAGCAAGCCTCCATTAAAGAAAAGAATAGGCATCTGCTTTACATCCCCAGCTTCTAAAGGAACTTCTGAAGATCCATGGAGTTTGGAAGAGAACTCCTAGAGTATCGCACCTTCCCCAGACCAAGAGATGAGGACACACTCTGCCTCTTGACAGAAGAGGTATCAAATACACTAGTTTTGGTCTCAGGGGTTTAACCGAAGGCCTTACACACACTAGGCAAGAGCTCTATGGTTGACCTATATCAGTAGCCCAAGAGCTATCAAAGAATGTATAGTTGTCACACTCCCCCTTTTCCACTTGAAACCCAAGGTGGACATTAGCCCCCAAATGCTGCCTCAGTCCTTCTTGTCTTATCTCCAGTACACTGGGACAAACTACCCATCTCTGAGAGACAAAATACATAAGTCTCAAATGCATGCCTCTTTCTGCTCTTGCACAGAGGGTGATTGGCATCCAGGACAATTAAAAGCATGTTTCCTGGTTCTTCAGGACTTTGGACAGATGGAGAACCTTAGAGGCAGCTTTGTCTGTTTTAAGATGAGCTTCCATTCCTCCGCATTCCAGTGTCTTTCCCTTTTGTCCTGCCATGCATGGAAGATACACGTTTGCTAAACATTTCTCTTTTACAGTGAGTGGCTGTTGTGAGATAAAGTTTAACAAGAAGGTTTATGTGCTCCCTGAAGGAATACTGACTAGGAAAACCTTTGGATGACTGTAGCCTCATAATTGAATAAGATGTTGGTGTAAAGTAAGAGGATAGAAGTGGCAGCTACTGAGGGGCAGAGGGAATCCATTCTCTGCGTTGAGACATTAAGAGTCTTTGGGTGTGACACCAGGCAAGGTGGGAGGAGGCAGAGCAATCCAAAGACTTTGTCTGTGTGCAGAGGAAGCAGATGGAGGGTTAGAGCCACCACACTTTTGTGAGTCTTTGTTCCTTTTTGGAGATTAGCTGTCTCTTTGCTTGGATTGTGACAATAGACCCCTCGTTAGTTTTTTGGTGCCCTTAACAAAAATAAATGTTTTCAAAACAAAACTTTTTGATGTCACGCTCATCCGTCTCTCCTTGCTAATAACTTCCGAGATAAAAATGTGGGCTAATTGGGAGGATCCCTGGTGCTCACTGGCTAGCTAGACTAGACTACTTGCCGAGAGAAAGAGAAGCGAGAGACCCTATCTCAAGAACAGTGGAGAGCAACCTAAGGTTGTTGTTTGACCCCCACATGTGTGTGCACACACGTACATGCACACCTGCAGGCAATAAGCATCTGCATACACAATCACACAACACTCAGATACACATTTGTCCCACCCCTCTCTCTTTCTGAAAGATGCTACTAACAAGGCCCAAAAGGTTTGAAAGGATAAGTAAGCATCTGCCTACCATGTTCTTCCAATTGGCTCACCCCTTTGACCCCATTTCAGGTCCCTGACACTTGACCTTTAACTCAGTCCCTTTGCCAAGTATCTTGTGAGTCTACTTCCATCATTCCTTAAGTCAGAGTCTTCACACCTGACCGGTCCATCTACTGGGAGACTTTTTCTGCTAACCCAGGAAGTACCCAGTCACTGATCAGTAGTGCATGTTTAGTGAGACGGTTTGAGATGTTCTGAGGTCCACACAGTCATAGCAGATGAGGGGCTCCAGCTGCACCCAGCCCTGGGCTAGAGTGGAGCTCTGGCATTTAAGTTGTTCCATTTATGGTGGAAGTTGACCAAGTCCTGGAGGCAATCTTAAACTTCTTTAAAAGGTAGCCTTAAAGAGGTAGCATTTCCAAAAATCTTCACTTAGTTCTGCTGAATGGAGAGGGCTCAGAGAACATTTGAAATGGGAATGTCTCTGGAAAAATTCCTTGTTGACCCAAATGATCTCTCACTTTGCCCTTCTGAACTGGGTTGTCCTACCTTTGTCTTAGATGATGAGAGCCTTTAAGCCTTAGAAAGATATTTGACCATAAGTCTCTGGATTTTACATTATTTAACTAAGCATAGTCAAATAAAAGACATGCTCTAGATTCTAAACTGCTTAGCACTTAGCCTAGGTTCCTTGAAAAGGAGTTGGGAAAGTCAGAGCCTATGAGATAGTTCAACTCAAGGCTTCACCTTAAGAGTCCTCAGAGAATCATTTTTTTTAAATTACTTTCTTATGTTCTAGATTGAGAAAAACTTGGGAGTTACCCCAGTTATTCAGTGACTTCCCTTCCAAATCCTCCGCTTTTGCATTCACCCAGTCTCCCTTCAAGAGGAAACTCATTCCTTGGGGTAATCAATGTCCCTCTCTGCCAGAACCCTGTTACCAGGGCAACCATTCCAGGCAGTCGGCTTGGGCTCATTGAGATGCAGATGCTGAGCCCAGGGCCCCACAGAGGGCAACTGCTATCAGAGTGGGCAGTTTTTGGCAACTCTGGAGTGTATTATACCAAGTGGGACGTGGTAATTATGTATTTGTGGCTTTTGTTGTGCGCCGGTTTAATTGCCACAACTTTATTGTTGTTTTAAAATTCTTATTTTTCTCTCTAGACCACTCAGCAAAAGACGGAAATTGGTGCCAGAGGGCAGATTTCTTTCTGGAAGAGACACTCACTTGGATAGAAAATAAGTGCAGTGATTTAATGTTATTTGATTGGCTATGAAGTTTTGTCTATTGGTGGGTACACAATCTCAACATGGCTGCCAATGGAAGGTCACCCAGGGCCCAGAGCTGTGCTAGTATGTATATCCACAATAAGAGATGAACTGGGCATGACATGGTGGTTTACAACTTCTCTTGGAAAAGAGGGTCAATTGAAGACTTGGAGATCGTTGTTCCCTCTCTGTCCCTGGCTATTTTTCCACGTTGGTGAATCTCCACCTTTGAGAAGACAGATTTCTGAAATCAAATTTGTTTACTAAAATGACATATTTCCCCTGGCTCTTGCTCACAACAGCTTGGTAAATGAGTCTGAAATACGGTGGGTGTGACCAACTTAAATGCAATTTTCCTGAAATATCCCCAGTCTAACACTAACAAGAACAATAATGGCTAACAGGGATGGAATCCTTATTATGTAGCATATTTCCTACCAACTTTAATCTTACTTAGAGTTAAGATAGGACTGCTCTAAACACCACACCAGAAGGGGTTCCACAGGGTCTCTGCTTAGCTTTCAAGTTAGTTCAGATAAGGGGGTTGAAGACATAAAACTGAAAATGTGTGTTTGACTGCTGGACACCACTCATTTTAGTCTGTGGAACCTGGGCCCAATCACCCCAGCTCTTTAAACCTTGGTTGCATTTGGAGCAAAAAGGGAGAGAAATGAGTCATAAGTGCTTTGGGGGCTGCAGGGTAGAAGTGGAAAGGAGGATGTAGAAACGATCTGATCTCTAGAGTAGTTTCTGGTGAGGATAGTGAAGCACAGAGAGGATGCGTAGCTCCTGCGTGGTGGAGCTAGGATTCTGACACATGACATTTGCTTCCAGATCTTTCGTTACTCCGCTGTTGTTAGGAACAGAAAGGAAGACTATCCTTGCTCTCATCCTGAGGGAATCCCCACTGGAGGTCTACATAGTTTCCGTCAGTTTTGTTCAAGTACTTGACTTGGGGTCACTGTAAAAAGATGGGGTGCTACCAGGGCACTTGGGGCCTTTCTGCAGGGAGGTTTTTTATTCCTCTTTTCACTACAGCAGTTTTTAGAGTCTTGGGTAGCTGTGTACCTGGCTGGTTGCTGCCCAGCTATGTTGTTTGGATTTATTCTCCTTATTTGATCCCATCCTTTGAGGGGAATCTGAAGCTGTGGATTTGAGGACGGTCAGATTCTCCTGTCTGAGCTGGGCATTTTGCTAGAGAACGCTGTTGTGGGGAAGGACCTTGTGTCTATATTTGTTGTTTTGTTGGTTTGTTTTTCAGAAGGGTGGACTCAGGGTTATGCCAGTGGTTGGGAGATGCCTGATATGGGGGCTGGGAACTAAACTCAAGTCCTCTTCAAGAGCAGCAATTTTGCTGTTAATTTGCTGAGCTACCTCTCCATCTCCCAGATTGAATTTCTTAAAGAAAACAATTTTAAAAGCAAGTATTAAGTCATACTGTCGATAAAATGAGCCATGGTTCTTTGCCTTGACTTTACATCAGAATAAATGCATAACTTTAAAATATTCTGATGTAAAATTCCTAACCCCTCCCCCACCCAGAAAATCTGATGTGAAGTGGTCTCAGATGTGCCCTGAACATTGGCAATTTTAAAGGCTCCCAAGTTGATCTTAACATGCAAGCTGGCAGGACGCTGCCATGGCAGAACAGTTATGCATTTAGATGCTCTGCCATGGCTGTCAAAGTTCTTAATTTTCCAACCAAGGATTTCGTGTTTTCATTTTCATACTGTGTTGATTGAGGGTTGTAAATTATGGAACCAGTTTTGGAGCCAGAATTGAGTGCCACTGGACTAGGATAGCATCACCGCAGAACCAAAAAAAAAAGCAAAAAGAAAAGAAAAAAAATCCATACATTCCAGCTGATAGTTCTCTGAGGAGCAACTTGTCGATCAGTTGGAGCACTGGTACTCTGGAGACCTTGGACAATGTGTTGGTGAAGCTACATCTTGTGGCAGTATTTTTTTTTCCTTTTCAAGAGACTTTGAAAATCTGTTCCTTAGGGAGTTCTTAACCTTGCTTGCAAGTTCTGTTTGGGAAAAGTCCACACTTATCCCACTAGACACAGCACTAAGGTCCTTGCACGAGCCTGTCTTCCAACGCCGGCCTCTGTTGCCATGCGGACTTTGGCAGGTGGACTTGGGGCCGTTGCCCAGAATCTCCTGCCCTTTCTAGAACCTTGTTCCATCATCAGGTTTCCCGTTGACTCTCTTGTATTTTTGCACTCTCAATTTTTTTCTGGCACCTTCTCTTTTTCTAAAAATAACGTTCCCCCAAGTACTGCTCTTCTTCAAAAAAACTGTGGAGAAGAGCAATTAATCCTACTGCCTCTACGTCCTCCTGGCCCTTCCTCAACTCCTGCAGTTAGTTGTTGTAGAGCAGATCCTTGAAAGGCCTTTCTGCCAGGTTGCCCAGCCCCTCCCAGTAGCTGACATTGTTTTATCTAAGTTCCCATCCTCAGAGGAACCCGTCAGCATCCAGCAACTGTTGGCACCTTTTTCAAAATAGAACTTCGCCATTCCCACCTAGAATTCAGATTTGCCCATCAGAACTTCCTGGGGGATAAGGCCTTATTATTGTTTTAAAAATCCATCCCATTGATTCTTACCCACAGGGATGCTTAAGACCACTGCTCTGTAGATATTTACTGAACGAGTCAAATCTTGGCATTTGTAAAACCTGTTGTCACCTTTAGTTCCCGCTTGTGATGTGTGTTTTATATCTAAGTTACACACCACTGAGAAATGGTTGAGAATAATGACTTAGAGCCCTGGGACCACTCCGCCTACTTTGGGATTCCAGCTCCCCAACTCACCACCTGCTGCTTTAGTTTCTTCACCCTTCCAATGGGATAATAGTGTCCACCCCACAGGGCTGAGGTAGCCTTGGGTAAGTTAATACTGACAAAGCATCTAGAACACTACCTGTACCTGGTAAGTGTTCAGTGAAAGTGCCTGTAAGATTATATCGGCTTACATTTTTATACTCGTGTTAAATTTTCATTCTCTCCTAAGCTACAGTTAATAGAACTGGCCAAGGAGCTCCAAATCTTTGTCAGCTCTCTGTGTGGTTCATTGGTCCTGATGAGTTGCTTGAAACCACGGTCTTTCCTTTCTACATGCAAAGCTCTCATTTTCAATCAGCTTTTCCGCAGGTGCCTTGGTCCACCTGAGGAATGCACTGGCTATCCATCAGCAATGATGATTCCCCACAGCAATGTCTTTCCCTTTGTACTCCTCGGCTAACTGGACACGTGGATTTATGGTCTTCTGTGATATAACTCCTAATCTGGTAATATTGAGTCAATTATAATGCACCAAGGAAAAAAGCATCCAAAGCTAGAGAAGGAATGAGACCATTAAAGTTGTAGAGAACCGGCTGTCAACACTTTCTAAACCTCAGAATCATTTGGATATATATCAGGCGTGGGACTCAGTATTAGCAATTGGGGATGAAGCTGGTTTCTTGTGAAACAAGCTCTTGTATTTGATGAACTCTGTGCAACTTACTTGGATAAAGTGGCTGGCTCAAATATATGGCAAGAAAACAGCCTGCCAAAGGCCAAGAGGGAGATGGTGATGAACCAGATGATTTAATGGGCCATCTTTCCTGTAGTTAATTTCCCTAGATCTCCTGTGATATATTGATTTTGTAAATAGCTATTGTCACATCTACCCCTTTGGCCTGTGGGAACTGGTGGGTTTTTAAAAATTGAATTTGGTGTGGGGGGGCTACAGATCAATCAATATCAAGATTTATTGACTTGGGACATTTATATTAACAGTAGCGAAGTTGGAAATCATTTGAACCTTTTAAATACTTGATTAAGTAGCATGGTCGAGTGTTGAAAATGTATTTTGAAACTATGAACCTTTTTGGATTTGAAATGGCTTTCACCTCCACTTCCTGGAATGCGTGGCTTTGTTTGTGAAGCTGGTAGGATTTGTGATATATCAGCAATCATCTCAAGGTACTTTTCAAAGGCCAACTGATAATCATAAGGAGAGTCTCAAGATTCCAATTGTTCATTTCATTTTTTTAAATTTTTTTTTCTTCTGATTTCTCCCTTCAAAAATAACTTCTCCAAATGTTCAGGTTATGTCTTTGACAGTTTTATTTTTAGAGACAGGAATTCTGTTCTTTGTGCAAAATATGCCTACTGCCTTTAAAAAGCCAACAACTACTCTGTCTAATTGAATAATTAATGTCTCTCTTTTTGCCGAGAAAGGGTGGCGTTATTCTTTTTTCAAGGGCATAAATGAGAACACTCCCAATATAACCTGCTCCTAATAGGGGTGCTCTTCTCATCCTCGTGCTTGAGGGAGCCTTATTATTAAGAAGGAAATCATTTTGAATTGTCTAGTCTTGTGAAAGAGGTGTGTTTATAGTCAGCCGCCTATGGTATCTTTTAAAATGATCTTATGAAAAGTTTGGATGTAGCAGAAGCAATTATGGCTTTGCTCTAGGGATGATGTAGTTTGTGGATATAAGGTAGATGTTAACTCAACATTTTTCCAAGACCCTCTAAAAGGAAGAAAAGGTGCTACATTGATCTGAGGCACTGCTGTAGGGGGAGGGCAGCCTCTTTGTTCCTTCTTCAAGGATAGAGGTCAGCTAGATGAGAGTTGTGGAGAATCAGGTTGCTTGGGCATGGCCTGAGTTCACAGCTGTTGCTTGAGAAAAGGTAGGTGAATTCTAAAGATCTATGCTAATAAGAGGTGAGTTGTGTTTGTTAGTAAAGCAGTGAGAACTTTCTGACAAATCTGATGTCTTCCTGTTCGCCCTCCATCCACTCACTTCATTTTGGACATCCTTGAGGCAGTGCGGTCATTTCCTCCTGTAAGCGGACAGCTGCCTGCTTGCTGCCCTTTCTCCATCCTGGCTGGAGCTGGTTGCCTTGTTTTTATTGCTCATCATCTGTGACTTCTTGGCAGGGTCGTATAGGAAGTGAACATCCACTTTGCACGACCCATCATGAAGCACTCTTCTAACCTCTGATGTTGAAAAATGTGTGCTAAGCCTAACTCTTAAGCACTTGGCAAATGTTAGCTATGTTTTTCCCCCTACGTTCTTTATTTTCTTTAAAAGATGGTAGAGGCAAGGACAGGAAAAGTGAATGGTAATGATAGTGAAGAAGATAATGATTTATTGAGAATCTATTATGGGCTGACTCCTAGGGTTTTTTTTTTCCTCCTTAGGTATGGATGTTATTTCATTAAATTCCTGAAAATGTGACCCCAACTTCCCATTATAATATCTCCATTTTATTTATGGTAAATCTGAGTCACAGAAAGGGGGTGACTGTCATTTAGATAGCAAGTCACAATGTCAGAGTCTTTCTTTGAAGTCAGTGCTAGCTCTGAAGTCACTGCAAAGCCACACGGCAATCCTAACCATATAGCCCATGACAGGGAGCTTTCTGCCCGGTTGGGGAGTCCATGGAGAGTCTGACTAACTGAATGCCCAGGGAGCCTAACTTTTCTATTTATTTCCTGTGAGCTAATCTCAAGGGTACACCCTTGTAAATTCCTCTAGGGCTTTTCTTGTCCTGTATTATCCTAAACTGTTCTCAAGATGTTCCCAGACGACAGCAGCCAGTAAGATGCCTATTGTTCTTGAGAATCTCCCTGCTCCAATTCTTGCCAAATTTTCCTCTCTGGAGCTCTCATACAATACACTTAAAGAGAACTCCAAGGGGTCTCTTTTCTAGCCATCTTTCCT
>LOJH01029804.1:0-11335 GCA_001685095.1 Ellobius talpinus
TCAAAATGACTCTGAAATACCATCTTACACCAGTCAGAATGACTAAGATCAAAACACCAATGATACCTTATGATGGAAAGGATGTGGAGTAAGTGGAACACTCCTCGATTGCTGGTAGGAATGCAAACTTTTACAACCACTCTGAAAATCAGTATGGCAGTTTCTCAGAAAACTGGGAATCAACCTACCTTAGGACTCAGCAATAGCACTCTTGGGCAGAAATTGAAAGAATGCTCAATCATAGTATAAGGACATTTGTTCAACTATGTTCACAGCAGCATTATTTGTAATAGCCAGAACCTGGAAACAACCTAGATGTACCTCACCTGAAGAATGGATAAAGATGATATGGTACATTTACACAATGGCGTAATACTCAGAAGAAAAAAAGGATGTCTTGAAATTTGCAGATAAATGGATGGAACTAGAAAGAAAACATTCTGAGTGAGGTAACCCAGACATAGAAAGATGAACATTGTATGTTCTTGCTAATTAAGTGGATATTAGCTGTAAAGCAAAGGATAATAAGTCTATAGTCCATGACATAAGAGAAGCTAAGTAACAAGATGGACCCTAAGAAAAATATATATAGATCCATCTGGAAAGGGGAAATTTACAACACCATCTGACAAATTTGGGAGGATGGGGGCAGGAAAAGAAGAGAGGGCAAAACGGGAAAAGGAGGGGAGAAGGGGAGTGTGATGAAAACTTGAGGGAAATGGAAAGTTGAGATGGAGGAAAGACAGAGATGGAGAGCAAAGAAAGAGATATTTTGATTGAGGGAGTCGTTATGGGGCTAGCAAGAAACCTGGCACTAGAGAAATCCCAGGAATCCACAAGGGTGGCCAAAGCTAAGACCCTAAGGAATAGAGGAGAGGGTGCCTGAACTGGCCTTGCACTATAGTCAGATTGGTGAATATCATAAATGTCATCAAAGCACCTTCATATAGCAACTGAAGGAATCAGAGGAATGGACCTACAACTTAGCATTGGGCTGAGCTCCCAAAGTCCATTTGAAGAGTGGGAGGAGTGAGAATATGAGCAAAGAGGTCAAGACCATGATGGGGACACCCACTGAGACAGTTTACCTGAGCTAATTGAAGCTCATCAAATCCAGAAAGACAGGAAAGGAACCAGCATATGTCCAAATTAGACCCTCTGAATGTGGGTGAAAGTTGTATGACTGTGGCAGACTGTGGGGCCATTGGCAGTGGTACCAGGATTTATCTCTATTGATGGTACTGTTTTTTTTTTGGAAACCATTCTCTTTGGCTGAATACTTTGCTCAGCCTAGATATAGTGGGAAAGCCTTGGTACTTCCTCAAAGCAAAGTGCCCTACCCTCTCTGAGGAATTAATAGAGATGGGGGGAGGAGGTGGAGGAAATGGGAGGAGGGGCGGGAGTGGAAAATGGGATTGGTATGTAAAATGAAAGAAGATAGTTTGTTTTCTTTTAAAATAAATAAATAAATAATTTCAAAAATTCTTAACACAAATTATTTCCATGGTCTTTGTTTAGGAAAATTATTATTTAGAATGAATGAATGCAAACTCTCAATTTTAACAAAATAAAATAGCAAGAATTATTGTTTTACTACAGTATCATCAAATTTGTTATTAATTTTCACATTCAATAAAGAAATAAATGTACAGTAAATGAAATCTTGATAGAAGTTTATTTTATTAAAGGTTGTTTAGTTGAATTAAATTTGGTTTAAAATTGACCTAAGTATAGAAAACTGTCTTAATTTAGTGTGTGAACTATTACTTGAATACACATTCAAGTGGCATTTAGGAAAGTGTCAACCAATTTCAGCTGCCAAGATATCTTTAAATAAGGCAAGTGTCAAAGTTCAGTGTATCAATATAAATCTGTATAGTGTTTCTATTTCTCTTGTAGTAAATATTCCCTTCACTTGTGTGGCAGAATTGTGTTTTGGTTCAGTATATTTCTCAGTTTATGATTTTTATTGTCTTTTTACCATTTTTATGTTCAATAAAACTCTAAAATATTTAGTGCATGCAAGGTCATTTTTAACCATCTCTCTGAGTCACTTCTCTTATATGTACACCTAGGATAGTAGCATTTATTCTATTTTTCTTATGAACATGGAATGAAATAGTTCATTATAATCCTCATTATATTTAACATAGCTAAAAGATTAAACAAGGTGAGTATTATTAAGAGATCAGATACTAGATCTTGGAAGATAATGCTTAACTATAAACTTCTGTTCTTTTCAATTTTTATTATTTAAAAGTGTTAAAAGATAAAAAATATTTTAAGGACAAATATATAATTATTCCTATGTGAAATATGATAGAGGTGTCAAATTCCTGTGGAGCTGGAGTTGCCGGCATTTTTAAACCCACAAATTGAGTTCTGGAAACAGACTTGGACATTCTGCAAGACTAATGTGCATTCTTAACTGCCAAGACATCTTTTTGGTTCAGAAACCACTTACTTAATACCAGTGTTGTATTATTGCTCAATATTCCATTTCTTTTTAAAATGTTAAGAATCTCCTCCCAATTTTTAAGAGGAGGGTATACTACAGAGTTTTAAAGAACACAAACAGAATATGCACAAATCTCCACACACACACAAACACAAACACACACACTCACATATATCTGCCTGCACAAATGTTGAAGCCCATATAAAGAGGGAATTAATGAAGTAAATTGATTGAGAGTATTATGCAAATGCCAGTTGTCAGATGAGCAAAAGGAATTAGGCATTTGAATTGGATATTTAAGAAATTATTCTTAAAATATAGAAAAGAAACCATCAAGAACTGAAGTGCCAGAAAAAGTCTTGGTATGTTCAAAGAATAAAAAGTATTATGATGTTTGCAATAAAGCTAGAATATCTAAATTAAGAAAGATAATATTTTGAGTGTAATAGAACCTGTGCACTGCTAAATACCATGGGTTACTAAAGAGTGTGATATTGAGCTAAACCAATTTCTTAGCATGATTATTGTTATTAATGCTATGCCTAAGGCTGATGAAATGGACCATAGCTTTTGCCTTACTGTATGACATCAGGCAGAATAAGTCAGTAAAAATAGCATTATTTAAACAGTAATTTTAATTATGGAGTCTTTATTATTAAGAATCTATGAATAAATGCCTTGTTTTGATATTGAAAATAAAACTGAAGGTGAAGTTACAGAACCCAGATATCTAAATTTTTAAAATATTTTGGATTTAATAAATATATGATTAATTTGTGGCTTGCCTGCCAACTTTTGCATTCTAAATGGGAGAACTATTCAATGAAAAAAGTAGATTATATTAAAGTCATGACTAATTCTGAAAAATGTGTGCTGTAAAAAAGTTGTCATTGAAATTAAACACCTGGCACTCCAAAATCATACACACACAGCATATTAATTTAATTTTAAGTTTGTATAAATATTAATATAACTGAACTTTCAGGTATATAATAATTAATTAGTTTGTAGCTAATTTGGAGTAGTACACTTGCATAAGGATTGATATTAATTTCAGTATGTCATTCATATCCCGAAAAATTTTGTTCCTGATGTCATAAGATGACTTCTTGCCTTCAATGGATATTAAAATATTCAATTGCTTTCTAATTCTTATGATTTCTAACATTGAGAACCGAGCAAATATTTATATTTTCTTAACTGTTTTTCTTGCTGAGAAAGTGAACTCTTGATGTCTAACAACAGAAGCTACCATATGCTATGAAAATAAAACCTTATCTTTCAAATTCAGAGTTCTGCTGTGTGGTTTATGCTGGCATTGAACTCTACTCCTCCTGATTTAGCCACTTGGTACCCAGAATCATTATTACACAAGGCTATTTGCAACTTGAAGCCTGATATTTATGAACTATTCAGTCATTATGGGTGGATAATCTATATACAATACATATATGTAAAATATAGAATTCTTTAAAAGTTTTGTTTACAAACTAAAAATATTTTCCAATGTTAATGTTGAAGTATTTTATTTCTCTAAATGACAAAATCACCAGAAGTGAAAACATGTCATTTGATATATACTTTTATACGTTCGCAAGAAATCAATCGAGTAGTTGGCTATGACCTGATTATATCATACACTGTCATATTCATATGCCACTACCTCTCAAATTTTCAGGAGAGTGTTAACTTTTTCATCATTAATCAAAGGAGGATAAGATAGTTATGATTGTACATAAGTTTAAATTAATCCAACAAGGAACTCAACAGCTATTTAATATATTAATACCAGAGGAGGTCAAAGGTGTGTGAAGAGCCAACTCAGAAGCCAGTCAAAGCCCCATTTGCCTTCTCTGCAAGCACACTGGAGCTATCTCCATATGGGCCCTCTGTGTGCCAAGTGTGTCTCATAAGTGGTCACAGCAGTTAAGTTCTTCACTCCAGATGAGAGAGAAAGGCACCAAAGGGAACTATTCTCCACCCTGCAATCAACAGGAAAATGCTGTGCCAAGAGAAATTGTAATTATGTAGACACTGATGTGTTAATGAGCTTTGAAATGTTTGGTTGGATAAGAGAAAAGTGCCTGAATTTAACTATAACAACTATGTTTCTGGAAATGCAATACACATAATTAAGTGCAACTCAGCAGCACAGTGTATTTGCCTCCATGCAGTAGACTAAATGTGTCACAACAGCACATAGATCTTACTGGGCTTGCTTCAACATTTAGCTTATTAGTATGCTTATATGTAAGTCAGTGAACAGCTCCAGGATGTCAACAGCTTTCTGAAATTACCCAAGGAAAGCAAAAGCACTACTTTCAGACAAAGTCCATTGGCAATTATCTTTGAAAAGTAGATTTTTATGGTCATGTTTTTCAAACAGTATACATTAATTGTTTGTGGTATAAGTCAGCTGCATTTCATGAGCAAAGACCACCCAGATGTCATTGCTACATTTCCTCCATTTTTATAAATTAAATAAATTAAAACAATGGAATTAAAGGAAAGTGAAATCTGAAGAAATTGTTTAAAAATGAACTGGGTAGAGGACGGTTCAGTTACCAAAATATTTGCTGATCAAACATGAGGACTTAAGTTTGGATGTCTGGAATGTGTGTTAAAAACAGCATTTGATATCATACACCATTAAACAAGCTTGGGAGAAGGCAACAATAGATAGAACCATAGAGCTCTATTGGCAAGTAGCATGTCTAAGGAAGTTAGCTTCAGGTTCAGTGAGACTCACTGTCTCAAATCTAAAGTAGAATGTGACTGAGAGCATTCTTGATGATCACCTCTATTTTGCACATAAACACACATGCACATACAATGAATGCATATAGGCACATATCCAGATGAACACAAAACATATACCAAAGCAAAATAGAGAAAAGAGAATTGTTAACATATACTAAACCTCACTTCACATACTCAGGTGATCCTTTAGTATCTTCTATATCCATTTGAGAAATAGGCTGAATTATTGATTTTAACATTATGTTACCCCCAATAGTAGCATTAACTTTACTATTGTATCTCTTGATAGAGTAGTAATATAGATTTGTGTCAAGTTTGTAATGTTAAATTTTCCAAGTGTAATATTTCAGCAACATGCCTAGCTCATGGACTAAGTTCTAGTTGGAAGAGAACTATGGCTTACAGTATAAAAACAAAGTTATCATTTTAAGTGTTTATTATGATTAAGTCTGATTTGAAAGCCTTTAATTTTAATAATCAAACTAGATTTACCTAAATATAGCTTTTGCTACTTATATAACTATGTTTTCTTTAAAGGAGGAAAATGATGGTACAAATGTTGATGTAATAATATATATTCACATGCTGTGTATAGAATATATAATTACTCTTGTGTTGAGAAGATTAAAGTACTGTAAACTTAACAGACTAAACTTTTGTGTGGAAAACTGAGATCCCCATGTTATAGCTCTTTGACCAGAGTGAAAATTTTTCTCCTTTGATGTGGGATTACCCTCTGTATGATGTGAATAAAATTAGTTAAGAAAGAAGTTGTCTTGGGACTATGATAAGGCAGAATAGAGCTAGGTGGGGAAGACTGAACTGAAAACTGGAAGGAAGAAGGCAGAGTTGGGGAGAAGCCATGGAGCTGCCACAGGAGACTGATATGCTGGAACCTTGCTGGTAGGCTAGGTAAATGTAAAATAATAGAAATAGGTTAACCAAAGATGTAAAAGTTAGCTAGCAATACACTTAAGTGATTGGCCAAGAAATGATTTAATTAATACAGTTCCTGTGCAATTGTTTTGGGTCTAAGGGGCCAGGAATGAACAAGAGGCCTCCCCCAACACCCCCTAGTCAAAATGTGATCCATACACTGGTACGATCAGAATTAGCGTAACATAGATGCTTGTGAAAATCATGAAAACACAGCATATATCATCAAGATCATTTGAATGTGTTTAACATTATACAGTAAGCTCAACAAATTGCTTCAATATTCAGGATCACTCAGGCTTTTGAGCTCCATAGCATTTCTGTTTCTGCAATCGGCTACCTTTTGGTTTCTAATACACTAAATATGTACTAAGACCATGGCACAGACTTATAGTCAATTTTGTGGATAGTGGTGGCTGGAGAGATTTCACAGTAAGAGTAGTTCCCAGATCAGTGATCTTCCAAACTGAATTCATATTAACATTGTAGTGTTCTTGGATCTGAGTCAAGATAGATTGATATTTTGGAAAAACTCCAAGAAGCTTCTTGTTTTCAGTCAAGTTGAAATACAAATCTCATATATTTAGCCCATATATTGAGTGAATGATCTTAGTCTGTTACAAGGATCTGGAAGACTGTTAAACATGTAAAAATGTAGATTACAAACCTACCACCCTTGGTTTAAATATGTACAAGAATATTAAGACCCTGCTTTCATGATTGGTCTTCTCAGCTCATTTAAACTGAGGTGACATATTTTGCATGTACTAACTCATTTTGTTCCTGAGGTGTTATAATGTAAACAAGAATTGAATTTCAGGCATAGGCTGTTTGGATGTCAGTTTACTTATGAATAATTCCAACTTTGATAGTAAACAATTTAATAGGATTGCCCTGATGATGGACAATAGAGTCACTATACAATAAGATTTGGAAATTGACCGCCTTCTATATGAGTTCAGTAAGTATTAAGGACATGATTTGAGAAATTAATTTGAAACCCATTCTTTGACATGTAAGCCTTATAATAAACACTAGATTTAAAGTTATAACAACTTGAGCCATCAGAATACTGATACTCCTGGGGAATAATTATTTATCAACATCAAGTAAGTTTTAGATAGTAAACATGGAGCTGAATATAAGGCTGAAATGTCTCTCTATAGCTCTGATTATCTGGCTCTGTGGCGCTCTAAATCAACGTCTAGCAGCCTTAGTCACATCCAGGAATTTTTGTAGATGCAAATTTCCAGTGTAAAATGAAGACCCCACTGAATTAGAAGTTCTGGCTCCTCTTTGATTTATGAATGCATTAAGTATGAAAACCCTAGAAGTGTAATAAATGTGTCTCTGGCTTGGAAAATAGATGCTTTATTCGATTTGTGTTAGTAAGTTGTTTGAAATCCAATAGAAAGAATTCCCTCTCCTGTCTCTCTCTTTGTCTCTGTCTGTCTTTTGCAGCCAGTTTTGTTGAATGTATACTAGGTGACATTGACTTTATTAACTTGAGTTTAATGCTCATGCTTTGTAAAAGAAGTTGCTTTTTTCCTCTGGCAGTTTAATGCTAAATATTATTCTCAATGTCTTTTTCATATTAATTTTATAATCACTAATAATCAGGTTTTGTTGTCTACCTTATTTTTCATTTTATAACATGGTTTCATGGGCATATTTTATCACAAACACTTAAATAGAAGAAATTAAAATATTCATAATCTTAATATTATTGTTGCATTCCAGGCAATGCAGAAATCAAGATTTATTGCTTTGGGAAATTTGGCACCAACCTAAAAGAAGAGGATTCTGAATCAGCATTGTCTAGTCTAAACTGGGTAATTTTTATTTTAAAATATAGAAAGTAGCATTGATAAAATATAGTCTAAATTATGTATATCATTTATTTTGCTGGAATCTAATACATATATGCACTTGTATTTTTGAAACAATATCAGAGTTATCAGTGATATATTTAATTAACATATATGTACTCAATAAGACAACTTTCTGTTTGTATTGGTAAAGCTTTTTAAGGAGAGAACTAGATTCATGTTTGTATTTGCCATAAAGGGCATTTATGATAGATAAAATTTGTATATTACAGAGAAATAAATAATTTTCTTTGTTGGTGTCACATTTCTAATAATTTGCATTAAATTGGGAAATATAGCATTGTGTGAATATTAATATGGTCATAATAAACTTTGTATAGGGCAAATAATAAAATTATATGAAGAGTGCTCTCTCTTTAATAGGACATCTTTGATCAATAATGCTTGCAATTTCTTAAAATTTTGTTCATAATAACTTTAGATATCCTATTTGTAAATTAATGTTAAATCATATACACATAGTTTAATGTAATTGTTGTATGATTTTATGTATAACTTGTATTTAGATAGTATATGGTTTTATTATGTATAAATCAAGTATATATTCCAGCCCATATCACATTTGTAAACATGTCAAGAACTATTCAAAATTATAACTGAGATAGGTTCATCAAAAATGATGCCAAATAACTACTTCGATTGTTTTATCTGAAATAATAATTATAGTCATATAATAGAACTGATTCTTGCAAATTACTTGCTGCATCAAGTATTTTTTATACAAATTATATATCTAAAATCTATATAGAGTACCTATTATGCTACAAGTGTTAATTTTAATTCCTTTCAATGTGGTGTAGTATTGGTGAACCCAATATATTGAGTAAGAATCACAACTATCTAGTCTAGCATAGTCTAGCATACCATCCTCATCAATAAAAGAACTTAGTCCCCTTCAGCATTTATACATTTTATTCTCCCTGGAACACATTAATCTACTTTCTCATCTATGGGTTTTTACTTTCTAAATATTTTATATATGCAGAGCCTGACAGCAAGTTGTCAAATCCCATGTTTTCATTTACCTAATATCTTCATAGCTTGTGCACATTCAGAGAATGTATGAATACTTGATTACTTCATGGTCACATAATACCTTGCCTGTCATAAATATCAATTTTATCATTGTTAATAAGTTTGATAACATTGAAATTGCATAAACAATTTTTTGTTTATTGTGTTACTCATAGGCAAATTTTCAACACCTGTTTTAATGTCTTGCAGGAATATAACTTTCGCTGGGATATCTCATTTTGTGACAATTCTATGCTAATTTTGAGATAATATAAACTGGCTTTCCACTGAAATAGCAATATCATCCTAACAGTATTTCATAAAACAGGTAGATGCCTCCCCTTTTTTTCCATATTGGCAACAACATTTGCTATTATCTCATCTTATAATTTATTTCTTTATGAGTGATTTTAAAAGACTACCTCATTACAATTGTGATTCACTTTTTTCTATTCTTGCAATATACAATTGTTCCTTGACAAGCTTTCTCCTATTCTGAAACTTCTCTGATATGCTTGTCTTTTTGTAATTTATAAACCTTCTTGTATTCATAAACTCCCTATTGCATTTTTACCAGTTATCTGAACAGCTGTTAGATCCCCGATTAAAGGCTTGAGTTAATTTCCCAAAGTCATATAACTAGTGAGTAGTTAAGCTAGAATTCCCAATTACATTAATCCAGTATCACAATTAAAGTCAGTTAGACATGTGCTGAGACTAGATAGCTGTTTGTGGCATAATAATCATGTGTTAATGTCATTAAGTAACAGAACTTCAGTGTGTGTGATTTCTTTGGAGTCATTTAAATCCTTCATTCCTAAACATATTTTTTTACTATTTTTTATTTAAAAATTTTAATTTTACATACTAATGCAAGTTCTTCCTCACTTTCCTTCTCCCATCCCCAAAGTTCCCCCATCCAACCCCACATCCACTTCCCAGAGAAGATAAGGACTCCCTTGGGGAGTCAACAAATTCTGGTACACAAACTTGAGGGAAGACCAATGCCCTCTCCCACCCCCACACCCCATATCAAGGCTGAGCAAAGTATTCTACTATAGGGAAGCACTCCAAGAAACTAGTTCATGCACTCAGAATAAGTCCTGGTCCCACTTCCAGCAACCCCCCAACAGATCAAGCCACATAACTGCCATCCACATTCAAGATCCTGAGCTGTCAGTCCAGAGTACCTGAGTTCCCAATCATGATCTTGATCCCCCACCCTGGTCACATGATCCCTCCTCTCTCTCTTCAGCTGAGCTCTAGGAGCTGAGAGGAAGGTTTGAATCTTATTTTCTTAGGTTCAATAACTTCTGCCATTCAGGTAACCCAGAATGTGATAATACAAGTTTAGTTAGAAATATTACATTAAATATTTAATATTATGTCTAAACTAATTTATACCATAGAAATAATTAATTTTAAAGGAAGAAGTTCATTTTTCTTCTAGGAATTCTTTTCTAGGAAGCTTCTGGATTAACTTAATATCTAATTATTTAGCCAGGTGGATAATAAACATATAATGAATATGATGGGATGCCATTTATCTTACCACTAGAATTAAGCATGCTAAGGGCAATGGTCAGCATACTATTATATGATCAGCACCTAAACTAATGCCTGAGAAATAAATAATTGATAAACTCTTTCAAATGCATGCACATTATCACTTTCTATACATTGTGATAACAGTATAACTAACTTTGCGATTAATATATTAAACATGAAGAAACTGAGGCTAACATAAGCAGAAAGGCATTTGAATCTTTAAAACATTTATTTCTGACTTTCCCTAAAAGTACAGTTTTATAGTCAGCATTACATCCTGCCCATAGAAACGACTTATAATTTGCTATAACTGAAAGAGGAAATAAAACATGTCTTTCACTGCCTAGCTTTGTTTTCAAGAACTTATATCCCTCACTCTCTGAGAGCGACAGTTAGAGGACACCACACTATCACATAAAGGATGAATTTCTCTTTGGGGGTAAGTAACTTTGCACATTAAAATACATTAGAAGACATAACAGATAGCTTTAGGATATTATGTGACATGTGTATCAATTTAAAGAATCAACTCCTCAAAATTCCTCTATTTAAAGGACAAAGTTTTTTTTTTAAAGACAGGACACAAAGAACACTAGACTTCACTGAAATTAAAAGTTACCAAGAAAATCAACAGGTGACACAAACCAGGAGAAAATGTTTATGTTATATATAGCATTATATATATATGTATATTTTATAAACTTATATCATGTGTAAACATACATCTATG
>LOJH01029805.1:0-17308 GCA_001685095.1 Ellobius talpinus
CTTCCTTCTTCCTTCTTCCTTCTTCCTTCTTCCTTCTTCCTTCTTCTTCTTCTTTCTTCTCCTCCTCCTCCTCCTCCTCCTCCTCCTCCTTTCTTTTTCTCCTTCTCAACCCTCTTTTTTCTTCTCCTTCTCCCTCTCCTTCTGAATGCTTTGCCCACATGTACGCATGCATTCCAGAAGAGGGCATCAGATCCTGTTATAGATGGTCACGAGCCATCCTGTAGATGCTGGGAATTGAACTCAGGGCCTCTGGGAGGGCAGCAGAGCAGTCAGTGCTCTTAACCTTTGAGCCATCTCTCCATCCCCAGGCTTAGTTTCTTTGAGACTTGACTCCTACTGTGTGTACCTGCAACTTTTTTATATGATGACTCTGTGTGTGTGTGTGATAGCACGCATGCAATAACATTTTCCTCTTATTAAAACAATCAACGTAGATTAGCACTCACTCATGAGACTCAAGTGATGAGTCACATGACCTTAACTTTAACTTAATGACCTCTTTATAGGCATTATCTCCAAATACAACCATCTTTTAAAGATATTCTGGCTTAGAATTTCAACATGTGAGTGAAGAGAGAGACACAACTAAGTACTAAGCAGGCAGCTCTCTAATTCAAAGGCTAAATATATCCTATTGCTTTGTACAACAAATACAAGCTAACAAAAAATTCAGCTTAACTCAAAACCACATGCATGAATGACTTTAAATTTCTCTTGGTTATAAGTTTCCCAAATTCTAAACCTGTTATTTGTTCCTAAAAATTATGAGACTCCTAAAATATTCAAGATACTAAGCTAAATTTGCTAGAAAATTACTGTTGAATCAAATACAATTCTCTTTTGGCATCTGTTATTCCAGGCCTCTGGTGCTGAGCCAGTTCTCTTCCTCCTAGACTTAAAGGCAGGGCTCATGCCTCTTCAGAGAGCCCTTCAGGGGGCAAGGAAGCCAAATGTACCCTAAACTTCAGCTTGCACTGTTGAACTCGGTTTCTCCTGGAGTAGGAAGACTTTTGAAGTCCCGCAATCCGTCATATCCACTCACGTCACAGTGAGGAAATGAGAGCTCAGAAATTCAAGTGAGAGCGGAGGAGCTTGAACAAGACATACCTGGTCTAGAGATCTGCTAGCATTTGTCAAATTATTTGTTTTGTACCTCAGTTTCCTCCTTTGTAAACTAGTAATAGGAATTCTCAATCTCACAGAGCTTGAGAATTATGTAGCTTGTCTTTGTTAGGGTTTTTATTGCTGTGAAGAGACACTATAATCACGGCAACTCTTATGAAGGAAAACGTTTAATTGAGGTCAGCTCACTTATAGTTTCAAAGGTTCAGTCCATTATCATCATGGTGGGGAGCATGGCAGCGTGCATGCAGGCGTGCTGCTGGGACTAACAGTTCTACATCTTGATCAGAAGGCAACAGGATGATAACTGAGACACTGGGCAGTATCCTGAGCATAGGAAATCTTGAAGTTTGCCCCACAGTGACACACTTCCTCCAACAAGGCCATACCCACTCTAACAAGGCCATACCTCCTAATAGTGTCATTTCCTCTGAGATTATGGAGGCCAATTACATTCAAACCACTACATAGCTATTTCCTCTGAGTGGAAACATTTCCTCCTGGAGGAAAGAGGGAGGCTTAGAAGACTCTGAAGTAAATGAAATGCCAGCTTTAGGAAGTTGATGAAACTTACAAGACTCAAAAGGCCCTCCCCAATGTGATATAAGTGGTACCAATTGCTGAGAGAGGACACTGGCATTCTCAGCTGCCTAAAAGTTAGGCAAGGGAGCCAGGGATACAGCTTTCATGGGTCCTCACACATGCTGGGGTTGACTTTTTAGTGAGCTAGCTGCCTTTGAGCTAATCATGCATCTATAAGTAGCCCCTTCTCTGTAGTCCTATAAACAACTCCAATAAACCCATTGGCTCTCTAAGCTAAGCATGGCTGGAATACTTTCTTTGGTCTGTCTTTGGTACCCTGTCTGGAATGAAAGGTCATAAAACAGGAGGGTGAAAAATGAAAATAGACACATGGTAGAGTACATAGTGAATACCAGATACTAGATAAAGGTCAAGTATATTTATGACAGCATTGGGGGTGATAAAAGAGACTCCCTATTGAGTTGATTCTCCCTCTGGCTCTTGGGGATTCAGATGCAAGCCAGACCCTCATTTGTCAATAAAGCCCTAGAAAGACCTTTTCACTTGAAGTGGGATTTGTGCTAGGTGACTTATAAACTTCTTTCTTCATGCTGTCTATGATCCCTTAGAGCCAAGAAAACCATTTGATTTATGGCACTTTTCTAGATAGCATTTAATCTACTTGCCTTACAATATGCCCTCAAGAGTATCTCTGGAGGTATTGTTTCTGCTTTGGCATGCTAAAAATGCACCTCTTCATTCATCCATTCACTCATTCATGCATTAGTTTACTCCGTATAATTGCAATGAGCTTACAAAATATGCTTGGTTCTGCAGTAGGCAATATATATACATACATATATATATATATATATGAAGACAAGCTTCATCCTCAGGGAGCTTGTGGTTCATCAGCAGAAGCACACAGAGACATCAAGTAAATGTGTACACAAGAGTGCTTTGGTTTACCAAAAGAATTGAAAAGAATTGAAGCACAGAGCAGGTAGTGGGGCAGTTATGGCTCCACCTTTGTGTTCAGTGACAACATTCTGGGGATAACAAAAGCAAACCTGAGTTTTAAAAGCTAGATCCACTGTTTGAGATTGAGATTTGAAGATTATATTGCATGAAATGAAAGGCCACAATCAGACTTTACTTCCAGAGTCTGTGCTTACTTAATCCACAGTGCTGCCTACTTTGTTAAATCTGCCTAGCCTTGAGCTCTTCCCTGCCTCCTTCTAGTCTTGAGATGGGGTGGGGGGCAACTGTGATTCATCAGATGTGAACATCTTTCCTACAGCTCAAGCGATATCTAGATCAGGTCACTCTCATGAGAAACTTTGACTCCACAAGACGGTGACAAGATCACACATAAAACAGTAACATCCTTAGCATTCCTGATTTATAAATCAGTCTCCATACTCAATGCGACTTCATCCCAGGACATGATCAGCTTTCTTGGTGACATGTTCTGCAGGTTTACATCTTGGTAAAAATAGAAATTTGATAAATTATCAATCATGCCGATTTTATGCCTGATAATTTCTAAACCATTTGGACAAACATACCCCCTCCCCAAGACTCTTAGCTAAGCCTAAACTAGCTCACTTGGGATGATTTCATGGGCTACTCCACGTCTAATTTCTAGATTAAGGGATGATTGCAACAAGGACGGTCCTAAGCAATGACTGAATCAGCTACACACCTTTTCAGCTTTCATAGTTACGGGAAGAGGAGAGCTACATACATGTTATCACATCACAGTTACGGGAAGAGGAGAGCTACATACATGTTATCACATCACAGTTACGGGAAGAGGAGAGCTACATACATGTTATCACCTCACAGTTACAGGAAGAGGAGAGCTACATACATGTTATCACCTCACAGTTACGGGAAGAGGAGAGCTATATACATGTTATCACCTCACAGTTACGGAAAGAGGAGAGCTACATACATGTTATCACCTCAGATTTGCCTGTGATTGAGCTTTAAGCCATCCTGCCTCAAAATGCCAACCACTAAGAGAAGATTACTTAATGAAGCCACAGTAGATGAAAAAAACACATGAATATTACTCTCTAGATCTAAGCAGCATACGTCTCCAAATATACTTATTTACGAGTGCTTTAAAAAGGTGTAATTTAAAAAGTGAAGTTGGTTTCAAAATTGGAAATGCCCCTAGCCTAATTTAACAGAATGTAGCAAGATATTTTTTCCTCTTCTTCAAATTGGCAGGTTGAAATTATTAAATTTTGCATGAAATTTCTCAGTTTGCGAACAAAAGCATTAAAATAGTGGTTCTCCAAGAGTTGGATCTAAGCCAATTAATGAAAAGTGAGGAAATGACTCATCGGAGAGTATGAGATACTCCACATTTTAGAATTTATATTATCCCCTCCCACACTCGCTCAAGAATGGATTTGAGCAAAATCTCTAACGGCACACACTGCTTCCCTCCCTTGCACACGCCTGAGCCAACCGGATGAAACAGAGCAGTGCTGAAGACATAGGAGCAGAATTAATTCGTCCCATGCAAGCCACATCTTAGAACGAACCATTCACTGCACTAGAGCCCCCTCCTTTTTTTCAAATTCTTTGTACCTTGCTAGTGAGAGAGGCTCTTGGGGTCTGAGTTTAAAAACATTTAACATCTTTTGGGCTTTGATTAGCAAGCTGAGGGCTAGTAATTTCTTCTTGAACAAGGAACATGGATTTCAGTTCAGAACATCTGTAAGCAACAGAAGCAGCGAGGGAGGGAGGGAGGTGAGGCCAGCGATAAAAGTTTCTCTGTCGCATTTACCAAAGAAACGCTGCGAACTCAGAGCACCAAATCCCAAGCCTACATGTACTGCCTGTGCTCCAGACAGACCATAAAGCTGCTCGTTAAGCACCCTTTCCAAAGAAAAGGCTGGGAATTCTATCAAGATAGGCAGTGTTCTGGGATAGGGTATTCGCAGAGAGAAAGCAGGTCCCTTTTTAATCATGAGAAGGAAAGGCTTCTTTTCACCTTGATGGTGCATCAAACCTCGACTGAATGTGACAGGCATGGAGAGAAATTAGACTATTGGGAGGAAAATGAAAGTGAAGATGACTTGGACAAAAAATGAAAAGGCAGAGGAAAAGCTAAACAAAAATTACAAATGTGGAAGGAAATGTGTTGGAGTTGTTACAAAACAAACAAACAAACAAAACCCAACAACCAAAAAATTTCGAGCAAGCTCAGGCAACTAAGTTTATAGTCAGGGTGTTGAAAAAGAAAACAGGGGCAAGTGGGAGAGAAAGGAAAAGAAGGGGCAGGCACACGAGTATAGCATATGGCATGTACTATTATGCATGAGGGATGGCTCATCAATCTTTAATGCATTTTTAAAAGAATGAGCCATTGTACCAGGGGAATTCTAAGGCTGCCCACTGAAGAGATTGTATAATCCGTTGCATTTTTGTATAGGAAAATAAACAAACCGCAGACCCAACCACTAGTCACCAAACATGACTACCTGCTCACTGGGGAAGAGCTCTTCTTGACATTAGAATGTGTTCCTGGAACATTACCTCTCAGCCACAGGGGAAATCTATCTGCCAAGGTTGCCCTAGGTCACACATCCACTTACAAGGAAGCCTGTCTAAGGTCGACAGCAATTCATTAAGATTTTGATATTGCTCTGTTTGTAGTATTTCCATTGCCCAGTACAGATTTTTGCTTACTGCAAACACAAATCTGAAAACTCCTTTGGTTGACAGGGCCTCTAAATTCCAGCTACACTTCAAGCGGTTGTGCCTCTTGTTCTCTCTATTGATTTTGTCCAGAAGCACAGATGCCTGCCTGCCTTATGGAGGATTACACATGGATTCCCCAAAGAGAAAACTGATATGCAGACGGACTTGAAGATTCTAAGGCTCAGGGTTTGGGAGATGGAAGAGATTTGAGCTGAGATTTTTTTATATATTATTGAAGTTAAAGTTAAGAGCTCATTTTTGATGTCAGACATAGTATTCAGCCCCTGCTTGTCTAGGTGATAAGAATGAAGATCCTCAAGGGACTTGTGAGCAGGGTGGGTACAGAATGCATATAAGCCAATAATTATAACTCATTGAGCAAGGAGCACAAAAGGTCTTGTTTTGCTTTTTCAAATTACAGGATGTGGTTTTAGTGTAATTTTTATAAATCCTGATTCAGCACCACGTGAACTTGCTGTTATATGTAACCATACGATGCAATTACAGGCAAATAGAATGTTTAGACAACTTGGTGGTGATCTCTCTAGGGTAATTTGCACTCTTACAGTGCTTGCCTAGACTCCAAATCCTGAGAAAGAAACATCATTTATACCCTCATCCTAGTGACCCTTTGCACTTCTGGAAATTCCATGGAAGTCGGGGAAGAGCTACCTTTAGTCATGAGCTAACTTCAACCTCTCACCCATCTACAAGCTCAGACTGGCTCTCACTCTAAGGATGCTACCCAACCCCTGAAGCCTCCTGATGGGAATGGAACTTGAAACAGCAGCTCTGGGAGGTGACTGAACAAGCACCTCCCAGTGTGTTCAGATCCTTAACTCAGAAGACCTCCTTCTGGGGCTGCAGACATGGTTCCATGAGTAGAATGCTTGCATACTATGGACAAAACTCTGGGTTCAGCCCCTAGCACCACATAGACCAAGGATGGGAATATAAGCCCATAATGATGTACAAGAGCATTATGCTGTAGAGGCAGGAGGATGGGACATTCATGTTCAAGACCTGCTGTGATACACATGACCCTGTCTAAATGTTTTTTAAATAAAAACAAAATCTCACTTCTGTGAAATCCTTCAAAAGCAGTTATCACAGGCAGATAGAAGCAGAAGTGGATTCCTGGGCGTATTTATCATAGCAATTGTTTGTCAGGGACTAGAGATGAGAATCAACCTAGCTATCAAACCACAAAGGTTAGTTCATCTACTATAAATTTGGTTACAATTGTATGGTACATTTTGTGTGGTACAATAGATATTGGAGTTAGGTAGGGTAGGGCGTGCCTATGATCCCTGCCCTCAGAAGGCTGAGGAAGGACTCGGGAGGTTGAGGCTAGCCTGTCTGAAAACAGACAAATAAATTAAATAAAAAGAGAGAATACTCAAAAGAGAGAGAGAATATAGTCTCATTTTATTTCCTTTATGGGGAGTGTGTGGGGGTAAATGTGTGCATGCAACATGAACATGCAAATTGGTACAATATTAATTATGAATTTCTCTAGTGATTTATTTGGACTATGGGTGATTTTAAATTTTCTGTTCTTCACTAATGAAATATGGAGGGTTTGTTTGTTTGTTTTGGTTTCGGTTGTTTGATTTTTAAGACAGAATTTCATTAATGTAGTCCTGGCTGTCCTGGAACTCACTCTGTATACCAGGCTGGCCTTGAACTCACAGAGATCCACCTGCCTCAGCCTCCCAAGGGCTGGGACTAAAGGCATGCACTACCACTGCCCAACCTGAGTTTGTAATTACTATAAATGTATAATAATTAAAAAGGCAAAAATCTGTAGACTGAGTGATTTTTTTAATGGGGGTGATAAAAATTTTAAAAAAATCCAAAGCTTATATTTTGATGGTTGCATATAGAACCTGTTTCTTATCTGCGGCTGCTGTTACACTGCTAAATAAGTAGGTGAGGTGGCTTTGTGGGGAAAGAATCCCAGATGAAAGATTCGGATTACATTCCTGGGGACATTCCATATCGCCCTGGAATTTGGGGTAGGGTAACAGGCCTGTGTCTTGCTGGCTTACAGGAGAATCCCTTTGCCAGTGAACGGACAACACTACTGTCTTTTCTGTAGACTGGGTACCCTGTGCCCTACCTACCATCATTCTTCAAGTCTCTTGGGTCCCAGCCTCAGAGTCTCTTGGGTCCATAAGCTTGTGTCAACCCATCTGTTCCTAGCCATTTGGAGGAGACCCAGAATCTGGCAGCTCTATTAGGCCAGCTCAGAGCTCTTAGGTCAATACCCAATCCCTCAGTCTAGTGTCCTAAGACTCTCAGCAAGACTAGCTGTAGAATGTTCCAGGCATAACTTTCCTCTTTAAACTTGCTGGATTTCAACACTGCAGAGGCAGAGTATCAGGCCATCAAGGTGACTATGCAGGCTGTCCTCATGGAGCTGTGCAAGTCTCTAACTGTAAAGTGTAAGCAAATCCATTTGCTCTGGACCTTGAGAAAGAAATGGAGAAAGTTGCAGGACTTTATTTAAGGGCCCTGGGGATTATAATTCAGGAAACAGATTCATGTGTCTCTAAATCCATGTTCCAAAGAAGGTAGGCACTTCTACTAAGCACACAGGGTTGATTTGTTACCAGGCAGTGATTCCTTGGTGTTAGAGAACAGGGCCATGATGTTGGCTAAGTATATACAGTGTAAGGCCCATAGCCTCACATTCTTGGTGGGCAACTCAAGTCTCTGGGTGCTGTGTAAACATATGTTCTAGGTGCTGCGGTCAAAGAGTAAAGGTCACCAAAGTTTGATTTCTCAGGCAGCAGCTGGCACAGTCCTGTTTCTGATAGCCACCAGGCTCCCCTGGGAAAGGCCCTTCCAGTGGTATTTCCATCACGGTTTTTCCTTTAACTTTTCACAAGAGGCCGTTTAAATAGAGCCAAGATGAAAGGCTTACAGAACTCTTCCTACCAGCCCATGAGCAAATTCTATATTATTGTGTTGTCAAGACAACCACATTATTCCGTACTATCTCTATGTCAGAGAGGAGGACAGGAGAGGAAGGAAGGGAGAGAAAGAAAGGGGTGTGTGTGGTGTATATGTGTGTGGGTAATAATTCAGACAAGGGGAAGAACTCCACAGCTATTGCATCAGCTGCCTTTCCTCCTTGGCATGGCCAACTGTGGGTTTCACACACCTTTGAAATAAAGCAGCTTCCCATTGTTGAGCGGCTTTTTAATCCAAGGAAAGGATTTCATGGGGCGACCCATTAACAGAACAAATAGAAACCTGTTACCTAGAGTTGGGTGGCAAGGAGAGCTCCCATGTGATTGTTTAATTAGCACTTTCGCTTCCTTCCACTTCAACAGTTCAGAAACCGGTGGGAGTGGGAAAGGCTCTCCAAACAGAGGCAAAGACTAAGGGAGGGCTGCCGTGGGAAATCTGGGCTGCAGTGGGAAACCTGGCCTATAGCAGATTTGGAGCCCATTGCTCCTGGTCCTGGGTGGTCTGGGACAAGCCTCTCAGCTGCTCTGTATTGCCAGCAGAGATAAGAAGAAAGTAAAATGGAGGACTCCCTAAGGTTTTGTGGGTGGTTTTCCCCCTAGCTTATCCATGGAAGTATTAGTTTGCTGTTGTCACTGGGATGGATATGTGGCAAGGGAAGCAGCCAGTCACTAAATATACACTCTGCTTGTTTTGAAGGAAATAGCTCTCTTTCCTGTATGTAAGTGCACAAAGTACATTAGTACAAAATGTTTCTTGAAAGAAAAATGGAAAATGCCCAGCCAAAGGTAAGTCTTTTATCTTAGAATTTAGGCGAGTCTAGTAGTCCTAGAAAGATCGCGGTAGTAAACTAGGGGAAATGCTTCCTGTCTGCAGTTGTAACTCATTTATTTCAAGTGATGTTGTATGTCTCAAACTGCCTTGAAACACAAGGCTCTGGACATGGCCTTGAAGTATGACTTAGTTTAAACTTTATTCAATTTTCTTGAATGTCTTTTTCAACTTCACTCAACATCTATGTAGAATATATTCACGTGTCATTATAGATCCTCAGGAAATACTAAAGGAGGGAGCTCAGTGCTATCATCAACATTTTGAAACCCGGAAGGTGAATAACTAAATCTGCCCATGCTGAGGCTACCCAGGTCAACTGCAACATACAGAGCCTCTGCTTTGGCCAGAGCTGATGACATCTGCAGTGAGATATTAGTTAAACAACTGATTGCACATGCACCCTTAGATTAAGGGACTCCACAAGGGAACAATGGGATTTTTATGAAGAAAACCTCAGAAACTATTATTCTAAACAAAAAAATTGTTCACTAAAAGCTTGTAGACTCTATTGCATGTCCACGAAGAAGCCTTTTAATGACTGTGTCATAATGAGTTGTGAGACCTCATTAGGGATATGTGTGTGACCCTGATACAGAATTGTTTTCACCTCTAAGGCCCAAATGTGGTCCAGTAGGACACAGGTTAGGTCACTCTCTAAACTGGCTCCCTTCTCTGAAAAGTGAAGATCCTTTCTCTGAAAACTCCACAGCCTCAAACTGTGCACAAGGCCAGCAATTCAAATGTGCTTTGTAATGTTTAAACACTAGGTATATAGTGTTGGTGAGGAAGGAAAGGAGTCTTAACATTTGGTGCCTGACATAGCACCATATGAAAGAATTTTGAGCCAAAAATACATATATATATATGTGTGTGTGTGTGTGTGTGTATGTGTGTGTACTGTTTCTACCTGAGAAAATTTCATAAGACATTTAGAAAAATTAATTGGTTCATCCAGCTCTCCATTAAAAACATACTCCTGCCAGGAGAGAAAGACTGAGCTCTACCAGATTAAATCAATTTGAATTTCCCTCCTAGCAAACTATAGCACTAGAATGTTGTGTGTTTTAGAAGTAAATATCAGAGAAACATTTTTTGAAATTCTAAGTTAACCTAATAACCTGCTTTAAAGAAGGAAAAGAGAAACCAGAGCAAGGGTATTGAACTTGAGCCATACTTGGAGTCAGTCATCTGAAGAAAAAGAAAAAGGAGAAGAGAAGGAGGAAGACAAAGAGGAAGAGGACAAGAGAAGTAAAGAAAAAAAGGAAAAGAGAGATCCAAAATAGCACTACCGCTGCTGGTGATTTGGCTGACCATGTTAGGCTCAGAGAAAGGCACTCATCCAGGGTGATGTGGTGTTCCATTGTTCTCCATTTCCGGTTAACACTTGGGAGTCCTCACAGTGTATCAGGCCCCACTGAGAGCACAGTCCTCCTGAGCAAACTGGAATATGCTTGCAAAGGGAGATTTTATAGAATGAAGCCTGAAATGGTGCAGAAGGAGGAGGCAGTACTGCTCAAAAGGCATGGACTCAGATTGGATTCTAAAGCTGAGGGAACACGCTGTGAAAGACAAAACAGCAATAATATAGGAATTCAGTCACTCAACAAATGCTTATTCAGTTCCCATTCTGTTCCCCTTTGAAACAGGACTGACCAAACACAAGTCCCTATTCTCTCACACTTAGGTTCTGTTAGAGGACACAGAACAGAAACACAAGGGAAATCAATCAGCAAATGGCTGGGAGAGCACCAACTGGCAGGGACCAGAGAATGTAGTTAGAGTGACCAGCAGGCATTTGTCACATGCGATGGGGTGTGTAGTCTGGAAAGGATAGCCAAGGAGGCAGGTAACCCTGGAGCTGAGACCTAAGGATGAAATCAAAGGAGTCAGGGAATGGTTCTCCAGGCAGATAAAACAGCAAGTTCCCAAGGCTTTGATGAAGAGGAGGCGTAGTGCTTGGCATGTTCAGAAAAGATGGAGGATATGCTGCTAGCTGGGGCCCAGTGAGAAAGGAAGAGATGATGGGCGATGACCTTGCAAGGGTTAGTTAGTGACCAGATCTTCCGGGAATTCGTATTTGATTTCTGAGCATAACTGTGAGCCACTTAAAAAGTCTGAAAATCCACTTTCGGTGTGCAAAGACTGCTGAGTTTTGATGATGATCTCAGAGAAGAGGGGAAATAGAGACTGGTTAGAAGTTTCCTAAAATAGAGCAGAAAATGAAAGGGAAGAGTTGAATTCTTTAGGCGTAGCCACAGAGCCCTGGAAATCCACTCTATATAGAAGCCATCATTCTAACTAGACCCTCATGTACCGCAGGCTGGCTGGCCTCAGGCTTGATGTAGTTGTGGGCCACCTTGAATTTCTGATCCTTGTACCTCCACTTCTAGACTGCTGGGATTGTAGTATATCACTACACCCAGTTTTATGAGGCCTGTGGATCCACAATTCTAGGCCCATATATTGTTGCCTTCTTACAGCAACAGAGTAGCTTATGAAAAGCAGTATCTTTTTACAGAGACCGGTTGTATCAAGCCCCAGCATTTACAAGTGGTCACATAGAAGGAGTTTCAAGATAAATAATGAGGATGGCTAAGGACTAGCTCTTCCCTGAACGTAGTTATCGAAACTTCTAGAAGCATTGCTCAGAAAGAGGCAGGCACAGCCTCCTCATTCTTGCAGCCATCCTCTTTGAAGTTACGGACGGAAACTATTGGAGCTAAGGAAATGACTGAAATAGTTTTCCCCGGTCATGAAACTGTATCAGCACAAAAGCTCCAAGAACGTTGGGCAGCCTCAAAGCTTACCAGGGTGGTTAGTGAGCCTGAGCCCTCCAGCTTTTCACACATCCACGAGGATAACCCTTTAAATTGAACTTCTCACTGAGAGCAGAAATAAAACATTCCGGCTTGTCACTGATCTCTTACAAAATCTGGAACCTGACTGTCTTTTTGTAGTCAGGATTCATATAAAATAGTTCTGTGGGGCCAGAGAGTCTTTGTTTTCTCCATGTCTGGTTGTAATTGTTTCGTTCTTGGGGTTTCTTAGCCACAAAGTCTCCCTGGACCAGAGAGTCACCATAAACTTGGTTTTGCCTTTTTAAGTAGGGGAGCCGTCCCTCTGCCTACCTCCAACAGAACCACAGGGCAACAGACACAAGCAGCTGGACCAGACCCCACTTTCTAACCTTTGCTCTGTCTCCTGATATCCCCAGCTTGCAAGACTTCAAACCCAGGAAATCTTGATTGCAATTGTTTGAATTTTTGCTGTCTGTTTATTTAATTGATAACAATAACTGGTATTTCCTACTTTAACTTTGCTATTTTAGATCGTGGAAGGTAGAGGACTGCATGGAGGTTTGAGTTTTGTAAGAAAAGAAAATGCCAGAGGTAATTTTTATTTATTTATTTTGAAGCTCTAAAAATAAACAGAGAGAAATAAGATCTCTCCACCCTGGCCCCATGGAGTGCAGTAAGAACTACAATCTGAAAAAGAATATTTTTCTCATTTAAGGAAAGCACGCACATTCTGGTGTTAACAGTGGCTGGTGTCAGGTACCAGAAACTCAACTTCCTCTCTTGACCTCACAGGGTTCATGGACCACCTACAGCTTCAGGATATTGGCTCCTTGCCCAAAGCAATTCTGTGAAAAGGGAAAGGAAGAAGCCCAAGAGGGGAGAGTGGAAGCTGGTGGTGACCCAGGCTCTCCGTACAATTTAACTAGCTCCCAAATTCCCAAAGCAGAGCCTCACATGAGCTCAGGGAGCGACATAAATGGTATCATTCTAGAGACTCAAGAGGCATTCACTCTCACACATACAGTCCTTGGCAAAACACCAGGATGCCACACACGCACAGGATGGGATGGGAACACAGGGAAGAGTATGTAGTCCAGCTCAGAGGAAGAGAGGGGGGAAGGTTACAAGAAGTTTCTAGAAGGTGATAGCTCTCTGAGCCAAGTTCTTTTCTGTAGCCGTGACTCCTGTGACTCCTGTGACTCCCTGAGTCAGATAGGTACTTTCAAGTTCACATTGTAACAGCTATGAAATCTGGATTCAGTTTATAATCCAGGGAGATTTGGGATGGGTCTGGGGTCAGGTGACTTCCCTAAAAAGGATGTCATTAATAGTTATGGAACAATTTTGTGTATCCTGTCATCAGCTCATTAGAGTTACTTGAAAGGCAAACATTACACATGTGGCATTTAATTGAAGTTTTAAATGTTTTAGGCAAAATTCCCTGTGGTTTGATGTCAACAGCAAAAGGTTATTATCTACAGAGGAAAGCTTAAGAATGGAGTAAAAATATTTGCATTGGACACAAGAAAAGAGCTATTTATCTTTAGAGGAATGGCCTGAATGGTCCATGTTTTTCACAAAGTGTGTTTTTACTGGACTCAAGATACCCACAACTCAATGAATCTGAGTTACATATAGTTACTAAGATATCCACAATAATCATAATCATAATCATTGCTTACCACAAGTGAAATATTTCAGAGCAATGAAAGAGAAGTGTACAGTAACAGAGGAATAAGTTCAGGAAGTATCAGACTAGCCAAGGCTGGACTACCAACTTCCTGTGAGATATGATACTACCTTTACAAGCCTATATTTCATTTTCTCTTTTTTTCAGGTGGTAGTCAATGATGCCTTAACTTAATGGACATATTTGGTCACAAGGAACAGAACCCCACTCACTTTAGCTTCAACTAAAGACAGTGGATTCTAGAGCCAGTGCCTGGAATCCCACTCATAAAAGGAGAATGTCAATGCATGGCTGCCTTTTGTGACATCACAGCTACTTGAGACCCTCCTGATATGGGAGCATTTTTACACTTTAGAAACTGGCAAATTCCATGAATCGGGATTTTATTTGCTTTTTGAGAACTGATTTAAGAGCACACTACTGTTGCGGGGGGGATTCGTGGATTGTACTGGACTCTCTCATGGAGATTTGCTAAGGTTTGGAGCCAGGTAATATACAGTTATGAGGATCAAAGCTACTTTCCTTCACGGCCTTCTCCCAGTCTCTCTGGGGCCGCACTCCCTTATCTCTACTTGGATCCACACATCTCATCATTCCCCTTGTTGTGGAGAATCAGAAGAATGGCTGAAACAAGCTTTTCCTAGGACTCCGGCTAGAGGAGGTCTTGAGAAGGGAAGGATGAGGCTGAAGAGAAATGATGAGTATCTGGAATTGATTCTTCAAAGGAAATGGCCGGGGCTAAAGAGTAAGGTTGGGAGGGTGTTTCAAGCAATGAGATTTGCAGGTACAGAGTCCTAAAGGAAAAAGGGGACAAGGTGGGGAGATAGGAGGCCAAGGAAAGAAGTAAGATGAGATGTGGAGCCTTGCGCATCTTATTGGGATGCAGCTTCTACTCTGCACCCACAGGATTAAAAACCAGAAACATGAAAGCTGGCAGACCTGTGGTCTAGATGGGCCTCAGTAAGATGTCCCAAGGCAGCCTGAAGCATTAGTTTATGGATGAGTACTGACTACTCCAGGGCTCAGGTGTGTCCCATATAATCCCAAAGAAGAGGTAACTAATACCCATCCTCTCTCACCTCAAAGGGTAATCGGGGAGGCAAATGATATTATCAATGTGAAACATTTTAGGACCAAACCGTAGTTCCAGGATGAGAGACTTACTCATCTGTAAAATGAGGGGTTACATTAGATGGATCTAATGTTCTACAACTCTGTTATTATCCTTATTATCTGATGACCATGCTAAAATTGCAGGGTTTATGAACCTGAAGCACCCTCCCCTCCTCTCTCCTCATCATGTAAAGCACTTAGGCTGGGTATGCCACCTCCAGAGTGACACCAATAACCAGAAAGTTATGCAGCAATGCGAACTGTTTGGATCTGAGTAAGAAAAGGAAATTGACTTTGTAAACTAGAAGTAGAACCAAACCCTTTAGAAAGAAGGTTTTCTTTCTCTGCATCACATGTAAATATGTAACCAGACCCCTCAATTGGTAAATGCTCTGGTTTTTTTAATGTTGCATATTATGCTAAAACCAAAATACCAAATGATTTAACAGTGGTTTTCAAAACCCAAAGATAAAACAGGGAGGTTTTGAATCATGAGGTTTAAACTCTTTTTCTCTTTTTTCATTCCTAAAATGAAAAGTGTTTCATGTTTGGCAATGCTCTCATGTTTTAGAAAGGGAAATAAGTAAAATAAAACACTCTTCATAGAAGTGGTTCATCAAAGGTGGTATCGTTAATGGCTGGTTACAGATTGAAGCCCTTGCTGGTACGAAAAGCTCTTCATAGATCAGGCACTCAGCCAAGGGCCTGGCTAAGTGCCCTGGCCAGCTTTCTTGCTTACATTTAGATCTCAAAGAACTCCCAATGAGATGTTCCCCTTGGTCCAGGGTGGAGATGGTCCACTAAGGCTCAGATCGATACGAATTGTCTTGCTCGGGATCTCAGCCAGCCAGTGGCAGCTCTGGGATTCCAAGGCACAGAGTTTGGCTCCACTCTTCATCCTTGTTATTGCTTCATAGCGGCTTATCTCGAACTGCCGAATATGATTTCCTAAAGACTGCTTTCCCAACATTAAAGATAACCCTGTCACCCATATGGATGTGGAGGGACTGTTGGCAGGATTAGAGGCTCTGTGGTCCAAATTTGCAGCCGTTGAGGAGTGGTCAGAGCAAGCCTTGTCACTTATGCCGAGGTGGATGGAACTGGAAACAATCTTGTTGAGAGACGTGGGTCAGAACCAGGGAGCACTTAGAAGCATTTCCCCATGTGCAGATTGTAAATGAGAAAGAAGGGAGGAGAAGAAAGGGGGGAGGAGAGGTAGAGAGAGAAGGAGAGGAAAACATACAGAACAGGAGGAGGGGGCTCCTAGAGAGAAGGAAGAGGGCTTCCGGGAGGGGTGAGAGGCCAGGAGACAGCAATGGAGGGGGTGAGCTTGATCAGAGTGTTTTATAGGCATGAACGAACTGTCGTAATGGAAGTCATTACTCCGTCCAGTTAACGGGTGCTGTTGTGGTTTGGGTGTGAAATGTCTCTTATTGCCTTATGTGTTCTAAACACTTGGTCTCCAGATGGTGACTTTATTTTAGAAAGTTATAGAGCCTTTAAGAAGTGGAGACTAGGTGGAGGGGGTGGATCACTGTGATCAGGCCTTGGGATTTTCCAGCCCAAGTTTCCTTCCTGTCTAGCCTCTGCTACTTCACTGCTATCTCTCCCACCCTCAAGACTATGTCTTTTTCTCCTTTTCTTGTTATTCATTTATCGTGTGTGTGTGTTAATACATGTTACAGTATACAGGTGTCTGCTCTGTTATGTTGAGAACAGAGGTCAATTTTAGGTGTCTTCCTCAGTCTCTCCCCATCCTACTCTTTGATACCGTCTCCCACAGTACCTGGAGCTCACTTATTGGGCTAGACTGGCTGGCTCACAAGCCATAAAGATCTAGCTGCCTGGGCCTCCCCAACAGTGGCATCACTGCCATGCCCAGCTTTTCATGTGTGCTGAGGATGTAAGCTAAGGCCCTCATTCTCATGCAGCAGGAACTTTAATACCTGGCTCATCCATCTCCCTAGCCCAGATAGGAAAAGAAAGGACTTTCTTAAGTTGCTTTATTTTGTCAAAGCCTTGAGAAAAGTAGCTGATCCATGCCTAATAAAATAAAGAATAAGTAAATGCCTTCTTCAACATTTGTAGCAGATACAAACAAAGCAGCCATGTTTTCTGGAAAGCACTGCCCGAAACATCAAAGGCGTTATGTCGCAGGAAGGGCTGAGTTTCAAAAAGCCTTTTGCCCCATATCTAAAAGGGAGGCTTCTTCACCCTAGTTAACAAGGACTTGAAAGAGGAAAGGAAGTCTCTGTCCCAAACCTGGCTGCCTCCCTAATAGTTAAACAAAATCAAAATAGCAATTGCCGCTGTTTCTGCCTATATTTATAATGATAAAACTCATGGGAAGACAGATGCTGTGGAAAAGATTCTGTCCACATTTCTGAGCAATGCCCTCCAGTCCAGCTTCCCCCCACCCCCACAAGCCTTTAAACAGACTTTCAAAAGACATGCAAAGAAAACCTTTCAAAAATGGTGTTGTGTGGCGTGCCACGTCCGCCAGCAGAAGAGACGACCACAACAGGATTCTTCT
>LOJH01029806.1:0-12669 GCA_001685095.1 Ellobius talpinus
TATATATATATATATATATATATATGATGTGTGCTTCCCCTCCTGTATGCTGTGAATGTCATTGATTAATAAAGGAACTACTTTGGGCCTACAGAGCTATAGGGGAACAGAGCTAGGCAGAGAAAACTAAACTGAATGCTGGGAGAAAGAAGGCCGAATCAGAGAGAAGCCATGTACCCTGCCAGAAACAGACGTAAGAACTTTACCCAGTAAGCCACAGCCAGGTGACAGTACACAGAATAATAGAAATGGGTTAAATTATTATGTAACAGTAAGCCAATAAGAAGTTAGAGCCAATGGGCCAGTGAGATATATATATATCCAGCCCAATGAAGTGATTTTCTCCCCATTTTACAGATGAATTTAATCTTATAGAAATGGCAAAGTCAATATTTCAAAGTCAATATTTTAATAAGTTGCAGAGCCTTGTAGCTATGTTCCCCTGATAAAACACTGACTCAAATACAGAGCCTCCAAAGAGATCAGATAATGAAGCCAGTGCACAACGATACTGGATGAAGAAGCTGAGGCTACAGATTAATATCTCCTGTGTAATCACTTGGGTTAGACTTGATATGTGAATTAATTATAAGTTATCTTCCAGGTTAAGGGTGGCATATTAGACATGTAGATTTCCACTGTTCCATCTAAATACGCCCTCAAATAACAAAAGATTATGAAACCAAAGTGATAAAATCAGAGGGATGGGAATAATGAAATTAGATAAACCTGCAAAGCTCCAAGGCAGAAGTCAAGTTTAATACCACAGAAACAAAGAAACACCACCTCAAAACAATTGTTTGGGAAATTAAGAGGCTTCCAGATTGTATCGAAAACTCACCAAGCAACTCAATAAAGGGTATTAGATACCTACGAAAACGAGTTAGAGATAAGCTAACAAAGATTTACTTAAGAGTTGAAGAAAGGCTGGATTAGGAAAATAGTTCAGTTGATAAAGTGCTTGCCATAAGAACCTGAGTTCGATCCCGAATCCATGTTAAAGCTAGGCATGATTCCACGAGAGTACAATTACAATGCTGGGGAGATAGAGACAGGCAGATCACTGGTTGGCCAGACAGCCTAGACTATTTAGTGAGTTACAGGACCAGTGAAAGACCCTGTCTTAAAAAATAAACAAAGAAACAACAACAAAAGAAAAACCCAGAGAAAGAAAATCAAAAATTGTTCTTTAACATAACCCCATGCGCAAGTGCACTTTTAAGAAAGACTTTCTAGAGACTTTCCTTCCATGGAACTGTCTTTCTCTGTTAAATACAGAATATTTTTTCCTGGGGGACATAAGAAAGAATCAAATTTTCAGAATCTTGTTAGACATTGTGCTGCATGCCCAACTGTTAGAGACCGGTTTGAGCATAGTTGATCCTGTTTCCAAACACAAAAACAACCAACCAAACAAAAGCCATTACTTACTTAGGAATCTTCATAGGCACAGGAGAATCCAATGTGCATTTTTATTTTGGATATCAAGACCTCTGTTTTCTTCTGTTGCATGACTTCTAAAATAGCACCGCTCGACCTGCTACTTCATAGGTAGAAGTCACTCTAGGAAATTGATCAAGTCAAGATGAAAACTGTAAATAAGGAGAGTTAGGTGAAACACCCCAGTCAGGTCACAAAGAGAAGGGAGCACACAGGGAGAACCGTGTCAATCACCTTACTTGTACCATGTGTTTGATCAAGAACAGTTAATGGATGTCAACACTTGAAGAAATCTGCTGGCATAAAACATATAAACATCCAAAAGATCCGGAATAAATCAATGTGGAAAGCCATAAGGGACAGGGAAAACTTAGCGCCAGAGGGAACCATTGCTGTTGGTAAAGAGACAGAAAAAATGAAGTTTTTATCAAAGAATATAATCGAGTTTGTAGACATGCTACCTTCAAATAACAGTTTGGAAACTGTTTCCTGACTTGAAAACATGATCATAGAAATTTGTACAAGACACGCAAGATTCAAAGATGGAAGTAGGAGCAAGAAGGATGGATTTTTTTTAAGGAAAAGGGGATATAATTTAGAATATTGATCTGGGAGTTTCAGCATTTGAGAACATTTCAGGAAGGAAAGAAAAGAGAGAACAAATCACAAAGTAAATAGTTCAGGATAGAATTAAAGGGCCCAGTGAACGCTCGGCATAGTGCCCATAGTGGATTCTATTAAAACATGTGGTATCATTCCTAGGCAGGTGGTGCTTGGTTGTTTTAGAAAACAGGCAGAGAAAGGCAGGGTGAGCCAGCCAGTAAGTAGCTTTACTCCAGAGTCCCTGCTTCAGTTTCGCCTCTAGTTTTCTCCATGAGATGCTACCCTGACTTCCCTTCATGATGGACTGTAGATTATAAATCAAATAGTCAATCCTCTTCCCCGGGTTACTCTTGCTCATGGTATTTCCCACAGCAATAGAAAGCAAGCTTATATAGAGTTGTTGAACTTAGTGTCTGTGCAACTTCTATTTAGAGCAGAACTTTAAATTGTACAAATAAATAAATAAAAACATAAACAGATAAATAAAAAGCCACCTGTTCAGATTGCTGACAAATGATTTGAGCTAATAGATGTTCAACCTTATATGATAAAATATTTAAGAACAGCAAGTGCCAAATTTGGTTTAATTACAGAGAAAGAAATTTAATAGTTGAGCTTCCTGAAAAAGAAAAAGGAGAGAGGAAAGAAAGAGGGGGAGGGGTTTTCCCTGTCTTCATCTAGAGTCGGGAAGCTGGGTAATTGTGATTTTTTAGTAGTAACTCTGCTTTACTGGCTGAGCTCTGCCTTTGCTGGGGAAGGAAAAGTTATTCCACGCCGAGCATTAGCCTCAAGGGGCTGCAGACCCATGCCTGCTGGTTTCAATTAGCGTGCCAGCCCCAATGGCATGTCCGGCAGCCGGTGTTTTATTAGGGCTTGGTCATCTCCTCCTCTGAGCCACGTGAATGGCCTGCGGTTCTACAAGCTTCCCTTGACCTTCCAGTCCCTCTGGAACTGTGCAACCGCTGGAAGCTGAAGCCACAGCTGTCTGCCGCTTGACTCCCAAAGCTCAATCTGCTCTGCGATCTTCCCTTGGGACAGAGAGGGAAAGCAAGTTGATAGAAAGAAATGTCTCTCCCTGAACAGAACGTATTATTTTAAAGCTTGGGTGTGTTTGAGCGCTGGGATGAGTACATGGTTGCGGCTGAGAGGTGAAAGGTGAGGACCCTGGGGGATCTCTCTATGCTCTCAGCCAGGGGGCCAGTTCTGGGCTAAAGGCGAATGGCAGTTTATGGATTCAGAGCAGGGCAGGGATATTTAAAAGTCTGGCACACGAGACTCCAGAGGAGTGAGTGGACCTGGAATTTAGCCTAAAGAAGAGAAGGTTGAGGGTGATTTAAAAAGGAAATCTAGAGCAGGAAATGTCATTAGCGTAGGAATGAGGACCAGATGTTCTCTGTGTCATCAGAGCACAGCAGAGAGAATGACCTTACAGCGAAGGCAGAACCTTGTGACAGTGGCGCACCGAAACGGGGTGCTCGCAGGCAACTGTGGAATTCTCCCATCAGAAAGGCCTTTGTCTTATTTGATGGTTTGTGTACAGCTGAAGGGGCTGAAGAGATAGTTTTGGGGCTCATTTCTGAGTGCCTACTGTATCATAGCAGAGCCTTGCAGGGAGTTTAACAAAGGGCTTTTGTGGAAGCCTGGGATACAAACCCAGGAAGCCTATAAGTGTGTGTATCTGAATGACCTACATAATCTTATCTTTTCTTCCATTCCTTCCAGTTCCCCTGCATGCTTATAAACATATTGATTGCAGTGGTAGGTGAAAGAGACAAGTCTTCAATAAATCACTTCTGTTATGACTTCGCTGTCTTCTCATTGGAGGCAGGAAGATTGATGATCTAAGGTTTTGATACCTTAGTTCTCAGAAATCACCCAAATGATGTTTTGACACCATTTAAGTTCTATCACAAAATGGCACAAGGTAGACAGTTACTTTTAAGCGTGGCTCTTTCTTTTTGTTTACTGAAATAAGATAACAAAAAGATCTAAATGTATTTTTGAATTCTTTCATTTACTCTAATAGTAATTTTGTGTACCACTCACTATAAGATGGGGGGGAAAAAAGTCCACCCAGCGCCTGGGAATACCATCCCATAGAAATTTAAACAAACTAGCCACAAATTGCCCACTGCAATTCACTGCAGCCTTTTGTTAGTTAGAATAAGTAGTTTTTAATTTGTATCCCTTATGCCTCACATCAAAGCTAACTTAATTAGTAAAATGGCCAGGAGAGAAGGGGTTGATGGCTAATTACCACTGATTACCCACTACTTACTGATTAATGACCTCGGTTAGTATGATAGCCGTGAATTCTGATCAGATTCATTTGTGAATCTTTTAATCAAGTAAATTGCATTAAATTCAATAACCTGTTCTAATTTAGGGAAGTTTTTTTATCTTCTATGACAAAGAACTGTCATTCAGAGGAAAGAAAAAGCTAGAGATGTGTAACTAACTGTCCACTGTCCACTGTGTATTCCAAGCTGCATCCAAGCTCTCTTCCCTGTTTGGTGTGATGACTGAACTTTCTCAGTGGGATGACACAGGCCCTCGTGGCCATCTTTTATGCGGTTGCAGTGACTCAGAACCATTGCACTTACCTATCAAGCACTTTTCAAAAAATATGCAAATCAGTAAACTTCTTGAAAGAACAGAGTTGGAAGCTGCCTTATCCAATCTACTTCTTAAATGCTTTCAGACAAGTTTGATTTTAAGGCTGTCTCAGAGGGTAGACCCTTCTACTGGCTAACACTCAGAAAGAGGAATGTGAGGCAGGCATAGAGGATGGGGAACAACCAATCAGCCATAGTTTGTGGAAGACCACAACTCTGTGGAAGATACCAACACTCTGTCAGTCACAGCATCAGAAAGAAGCTACACTGCCACCAAAGGGCATGATCAGACCCCAGCGCCAGGAAAAAGCAAAGAAACTTGAGAACTTTTTAAAGGACGAGTGAAAATGTTTGTTACAGAATGGGTTCAAATACTCAAGTGAGTGGACAAACTCATATTCCTGTGCATACAACATATATACATCCACACACAAACCTCTTTTATTAGGTCACTGGTAATTGGCAGGCAGGTAGGGTAGTAATTTGGCACAAGACAGGTAAATCCACATGCAACCTTTTCAAGCAAAAGTGCAATGATAGTGAATTTGTTATGATTCAGTTAATCTTCAAAGTGAGCTTGGTGTTTAGTGAGAATGCTTCTTGTGTTATAAAACATCTGTCTCTTTGTGTTTCTTACTGTAGAAGATAAAGCAAATCAAGAAGAGTGTAAAATGGAAAGAGCAATATTATTTAAAAAAAGCTTGCATGTTTGTTGATGGGTGGAGTGAGAAGGATGGATAGGGTGAGTATGAGAAAGATGGAGAAAAGATGACCTCAATGTTCCTGGCTTGAGACCAGGCTAGATACCGTGTCCCTGACCACTGCCCAAACTTTGAGAGTTTGAGTGAAAAGTCAGTATGACGGAGAAGAGAGGGGTTTTGTTTATACTGTTCAGTTTCAGAAGATAACATGTCTTCCCCACGAAAACATTATCTTAGGAAGCACAAAGTTTGAACTGCAGCATAGGCATAAGGCAAACATGTAGGCCAGAAAGATGATCAATGAGAGCATAAGATTGCAGTGGGAGCTATCCCACACTGTATTTCTACTCTAGGCATTCTGTATGTCTAATTCTGGGCATTCTGGGCAACCGTCATGAGAAAATTCTTGGAAAAAAAATAATGCAGAAGTGAGAAAGAGATGGGAAGGGCAACGAAATGAAACCTTAGTTTTGTAACACTCTGTAGTCTGTATTTATGAGACTCTCCATATACACTTCGGCTCAGTTGTTTTGTGAAAGAAAAGCTACACAAGTATCTGCTATCAGGAAAGATGATGCTAAAATAGGTAAAGACACAGAAAAAAATCAAGAGGTTATGGTGTCTGCTTTATAAACACCATGGGAAAATGTCTGGAAAAGGTGGTTTCATGTAAATTATTGAGAAACATCTATCTTTGATCAACACATGAATTCAGCACTAGTTCATATGCTTGCAAAACACCTACAGGATTGCTTCAAACTGTTTTCATACGGACTGCAGCTAAAAATAGAAGCAGAATTACTCACGAATTTTTATCAAAAGCATGATTCTTATCAAAAGTTTCCACTGACTTCACTTCAATTCAAAAAGAAAATAATTCCATGACAAGTTTAGTTCTCTAAGTGTAATACATAGAGAGGGTTATTTAATACTTTCTATTCTTTTAAACCACTCTATTTCACTTTCTGCGTCTCCCCGACAGGTGTGTATGGTATTTTCGTTTTATTTGGATAATTTCATTTGAAAACTTTCAATCATTTATCACATTTTGAAATGTTTTAGCTACTTTTAAGTAAACAGAACCAGAAAAATTCCATCATAAAAAGTGATATTTCACTTGTGAAACATTTCATTGTGAAACTGTCCCTTGAATAGAATTTTAAATTTTTGATCTTGTCCTCCCCAGCTTTTCAGCCATTTGACAAGAATGTTCAATTAGCCAGACTTGTTACATTCTGATAGGAACCACGTGTGTCTCAATAATTTCAAAGACTTCTGACCCTAAAATAAGTTAAGATTAGATTTTTGTGAGGTTCTGTTTTTCTTGGCTCTAAAATACAAATTATACTTACATCTGAAGATTTGCCTGAGTGTGTTTCATGGTGTTAGAATATTTGTACTTTGAAACTAGGAAAAGAACACCACACAGCCAATTATATATTTTCCAAATGCCCAGAGAGCTATAAGATAGTTCGAGCTGGCATTTGTATTTTCCCCATGATTCATGGGTAATTCCATCAGTAACCTCCTTTGCTGAGATCCCCACTAAGGAGCAGTACCATAATCAGGATTTATTTCTGAGACTGAAAGGTAGTTAGGGAAATTAGAGTCACCTCCTGATTATCTGGGATTGATTACCACTGACTTGAGGGAACAAAGATGGACCCAAAGTATTTGTGAACTTTAAAAGTTGCTACAACTAATAAAAAGTCAACATCTTGGAAGATGTTCCCTGCCAGAACTGAAAGTAAACATTATGTAAACTCACCATCAGCTTTGACAGTTTTTCCAGTTGGTGGTAGGAATAGGGCTCCTCAGCATTCTGTGCAGCGTGAGTACACCCCACTGACGTGACTTTTAGCTTCATCCTATCCTTTAAGATTTTTCTTCAAAGAGGCAAAAGATTCAGTACTGTCAGTGAATCTGGAAGAAGTTAAAATAGCCCCATTCTTCAGCCATCCTCTTTCTTTCTAGGAAGGCAGCTGGGATGGGGGCAGGGGGCTCCTTCACTACCTGTGCTTGGGTGGGCTAACCCAGTTCTGACAACAAGAACCAAGGAGTCCACTTGACCACACAGGTGGCCCAAATCAGCTTTATTAGAGTTTATTCAGCTCTCCAGCAATCATAGTCCTTTGTTTCACTTCTCTGATCATTTATAAGCTAAGCCAAGCGGGGGAGGGGGTAAGTGATTTCAGTCTGTCGAAGACCACTTGCCTAGCAAGCGTGAAAGCTTGGCCTTGACCCGTAGCAACAAAATAAACAAATAAACCAAACAAAGTAAAAAGGTATTATTTCTCCCTTAAGTCCTTACCTCTGTTCTTCTAGCCAGAACCTTCCATCTGTGCTTTTCATACCAGAAACTTTGATGAAGTCTGATGTGTGGGGTGCTGGTGTTGTCAGCTGGTGAACTCAGATCTAGCTACAATGCAACCCAACTTTCATCTAACTGAAGGGTCAGGACCAAGTCAGGCCAAGTCAACACATTGACTGTGAATCTGGGAGAATTTGGAAAGAGGAGAAAGAAGCCAAACACCCAGTTTTGATCAACTCAGCTCCTATTCCAGTAACTGACAGTGAATAAAGCCATTAAAGAAAAATTGCTCTGATGGAATTATTTGGGCCATTATTGGTAAAAGAATCTATTTGAATATTTTGGTCTTTGAACAAAATTTGTGTCATGTTCATACTTTGAATGATATATGTTGAATATTTAATTTATTTCCAAATGATGATGGCCAAAATATATACAATTTTCTTTGAATCCACTTGACTTCTTTTGCTCTCATCGCAGTTTAGAGAGTCTGTATGATGATGTGATTGAGGATGGTCCCAAAGGCTCATGGTTTTGACTACTGGAAACTGTTTGGAAAGGATTAGAAAGTATGGTCTTGTTGAAGGAGGTGTGTCCCTAGGAGCAGACTTTAAAGTTCCAAAGGACTCAAGTGTGTTTCTTTTCTGCCTCCTATTTTCAGATCAAGATGTGTGCTCTCAGTGGGAGCTCACGACTGGGGAACTTGCATGGGACCGAACTAGGCCCTCTGAATGTAGGTGACAGTTATGTGGCTTGATCTGTTGGCAGGGGGTCCTGGTAGTGGGACCAGGACTTATCCCGGGTCCATGAACTGGCTTTTTGGAGACCATTCCCTATGGTGGGATACCTTGCTCAACCTTGATACAAGGGGGAGAGGTTTTTGTCCTGTCTCAACTTAGTATGCCAGACTTTGTTGACTCCATAAGGGAGGCCTTAGCCCCTCTGATGAGTGGATGGGAGAAGTGGGTTAGGGGGAGGTGGGAGTGGGAGAAGGGGAGGGAGGGGAAACTAAAGTTAGTATGCAAACTGAAAAAAAATAAGAAAATGATGGAGGAGGGAGTCAGAACTGGGATTGGTATGTAAAATGAAAAAAAAGATAGTTTCTTTTCTTTTTAAAAAATAAAGTAAAGAAATTAAAAGAAAAAAGATGTGAGCTGTCGGCTATTTCTACCTCTGTGCATTTGCTCTACCATCATGGTTCTAGCTCTGAGAAACTGTAAGTCCCATTAAACAGTTTCTTTTATATGTTGCTTTGATCATGGTGTCTGAATACAGCAGTAAGAGCCTTAACAAATACACACTGTGAGTTCCTCCTTCTCCATCTTCCTTCTTGCCACCATCCTTCCAGTAATAGTCGGCACTGGTTTCTCAACCCTGTCCCCATGTGGTTAATAATGAAGCTGTATTCTCTTAAGACTTCATGTCCAAAATCTGCTGCTTGTACCTTCTCACTGGGCACAAAATAATTTTTTCTTTAGCCATATTAATAATTTAGAGGGTGAACTGAAAGTTGACTGGATTCTAAGGCACTCTTCCTGTCAGGCCCAGGGTTACATAGAAAGAATATGTTTTGAGTATGAGCTGCTCACTCAGCTGGGGGCATGAGTTGAGATATGTACTTCCACCTGGAACCCACACCATTACTTTGCCTGTGAGACCAATCTATTCCAAATTCCTCTTTTATTTTCAAACTACTGCCAGGCCTGGGTCTACTAGGCCTGTGTAGGTCACCTCTGACAAGCTGTATAATGTCTGTGTACTGGAATAGATGTTTGCTTTCTCAAAGATATTCTGTTCCAAGAAATATAATGTTTTTTATTATTATTTGAATAGGCAATGTATGGACCATTCATACAGCTTGCCAAAATAGTTTTAAAATGACACTATGGAAAATCATTAGCCAAGCACTCTGCAGCTCTTAAAACACAGTATTCAAACATAGTTTCAAGCACTCTCAGAAAAACAATCTTTATCGGTTTCTGACTGTGACTTATTTTGACTCTGCTAGGAAACTCTTAGGGTGGAGATTTCCTGAGCTGACAGCAGGTCACGCTGAATTAAAGCCATCACCCTTGGGGAGGGGAGACAGGAGTTAAAGAATGTAACTGGATTTATTTCTCATTAGCTCTATATACAAAAAAAGTATTGAGGAGTACCATTGCCATTCTTGTTTCTGAGTTTTACAGACAGTGCATCAGTTTTTCCACTAGTTTCTTCTAGCAGGATGAGACCAAAGAGATACCCCAAGTGAAGCGCCAACTCACGGCACATTTTCCAGTTGCCTTTTTCCAAGAGAAGAGTTTTATCTTTTCCTTTTAGTTATTCATTTTTCCAAATTCACATTGTCTCTTCCATGTCAGAAAGTCAGGATACTGAAGGCAGGTATACTGCAACATATGAACGGATTGCCAACATTTCAGCCTGGCAAGGTGGTGTGCAGGATTTCCCTGGGAAGGGAGGTGAATGCCTTAGCCCTTCTGGGCTGCACCGTCATCTCCCAACTCATTCTCAGGAAAGCTGAACATTTTCCTCACTACAGAATACCTTTTATTTGCTGTTCATATTAATAAACATCCTAATAACTGAAATTTTGACATGAATAGATGACAGCTCGTTTGATTGCATGCTTGGGATGAACTGAAGGTAAAGGGGACACTGGTGATTTATTTTTTTAATGTTACTTGTGTGTGTATGTATGTGTGTGGGTGAGAGAGAAACACAGAGACAGACAGACAGACAGACAGACGGAAAGAAGGACAGACGGATGGACAGACAAAGTCAGAGAGACACACACACATAGAGAGAGAGAATCCACAGAGGTCAGAAAGGGTATTGAATCCCTTGAAATAAGAGTAATAGCCGTATATAAGCAACCTGGTGGGGGTTCTGGGATCTAAACTTCAGCTCTCTGAATGAGGAGCAAGTCCTTTTAACCACTGAGCCAACTCTGCAACCTCCAAACTGGTTATTTTTTATGAGTTCATCTTCTAGAGAGGAAAGAATGCCTTCCGTGGTATTACCCTTCACAATTTTTTTGTTGTTGTTTCTTCTTTTAACATTTTTTCTCCCCAAGTTTGAGGTGATGCTGTGTCAGCTAGAGGAGCTATGATGTTGCATGACAAGCCCCTCAAAAGTTTGCTATAAGGTTACAGCACTGAATAAGAATGATGAAGTTTCTCCCCATGAGCCTTACATTCCAATATTAAAAAAAGACTGTGAACTCATAAACATTTTCAGATATTTATAAAGTTCTATCTGAAAATAAATATCTTTAGTATTTCTTTTTTATGCTTTTTGTAGCCTGTCCACATCTGAATTCCATCACTTTTGATTTCCCTTTATTTCTATCTTTAGATTGAGATAGTAAGTCATGGCATAGATAATATAGCAAGGAATGCAAAGTAATATGTACTTGTTTCATCCTTGGTTTTCCTGGTTATCAGATATGCGATCTCAAACATTTTAGACACTTTGACCTTCGCTTCTGCAGTTTGGATATTGAATGTCCCTCAAAGGTTTATGTGTTCAGGCCTGACAACCTCAATGGCTATACTGAGAGTTGCTATCCATCTTACGAGGTGGGGCTTCATTGGGGCCCTTAGGTCACTGGTACCATGCCCACAAAGGAGATGGTGGGATCTCTGTCTCTATCCCCATGCGTCTGTGCTTGAGATATGACCACCATCTTCTCAAAAATGAACTCCCAGCATGAAGTTTATGTACAAATAATTTTATGTACAAATAATTGAGACCATAGAGTTCTTGAGCTTGAACTTAAGGTATTTGGTTTCAGTAACATGAAGTTGATTAACTTTCTGTTTGTAAAGCATGGTGATGGCAGTGATACAGTTAGGAAATGATACATGGGGTATTTGTGTTTGTTAATAATTCTGCACCTGCAGTCAGCGCTCTCAATTCCCACACCCCTCCACAGACCCATTTTTCTCTTCTGGTCCTTTCTGTTTGCCAGACACTGATCCTCAAGGAATGCATGTGCACATCTATGTGAACCTAGCCAACAGACACACTGGAAAAGACTGAAGGCTATCATCAAGGAAAATCCATAATATTTCTTCCTTTTTGCTTTCCATACCTTGCAGGTATATTTAGCACTAGCCACATCCTTTCAAAACCAAATCTTCTGCCAGCTGGCCTCTTTTTCATAGCTCTTGCTTTCTTTATGGTCACTCTGGCTCAAAGGGACAGTTTTGAGCTTTTGGTCCCCGGAGTGATACTTTCCCACTAAGATTCACCCAAGGCCATCTTCATTTAAATCTCTTGATAAGCCATGAAGGAAGCTCTACTTTCTACAGGGATTCTGAACTGCATAGTACCTGATAACAGAAGTAGTTACATGGGATACATGTTTAACATGGTTTTATGAAATTGCTCCGCGAAGTCACTTAATGAGTATGCTATCTTTTTGGAGAAACACAGCATGCATATAATATATTCATAGGTTTTTTTGTTTATTTGCTTGCAGGGGGTGGTCAGAAATGAAATGGCTTTGTATTTTGTTATTATTGTTGTCTTACAGTATAGTAATTTAAAAGACTATAGAATTGGCTGTTTATGACATAGAATTCAAGGAGAACTTTGCAATTTTTACTTAAAATTTAAAAGGAACCTAGTATACCTGCTGACCTTGTGCCCAAGATCAAGGGCTTTCCTCCTGATCTTATCTTGATGAGTCTTTTCTGGTGCCTACAGTGCCATCCTGGACCATTAAATCTGCTGATCTTTCTTACAGAGAATCATAAATGTGAAACTGTGCATCAAAAACTCTGTGTGTTCTAAATACTAATAGATAGGTGAGCATGTTAGTGTGTGCCTGTAATTCTAGCACTCTGAGGGAGAGGAAGAGGACAGATCTGAGTTTGAGGGCAGCCTAGTTCATACGCCAATTTCCAGGACATCCAGAGCTCCATAGTCAGAAACAATAGACAGATGATAGATGATAGATAGATAGATAGATAGATAGACAGACAGACAGACAGAC
>LOJH01029812.1:0-13786 GCA_001685095.1 Ellobius talpinus
CTGCCGCCCCCTGGCGGCCACATGGGGGAGAGCCGGCCCTGATCCACCCCACCTCCCCAGGGATGAGGGGCTCTTTAAATCCGTGATGCTGCCGACCCCTGGAAACCTCGAGAAGAGACATCCACCAGAAGAGGCAGGAGAGGGGAGGACGGTCTGGACAGAAACTGAGGGCTGGCTAGAGACTGGTGAGTGGAGGTTCCCGGACTGGCCAGGGTCGTCAGTGGGAGAGCGAAGAGGAAGACAGAGAGGACCAGAGCCTGAAAGTCAGTTTGTGGGAGCTTTATAGACATCCTTGAGTATAGAGGAACAGCCATTCTGGTTGCACGGGGTTAAGGCTGGTTTTCAATGAAGCCCTTCTTTCTGGCTTCCAGGGTTAGAGGACATCCCTAAGAAAGAAACTCCCTGAGAACCAGAACAACTCAGGGTGCCTTCTTGATGTAAGGTCCTCGGGCTTGCCCGCAAGCGCCTTTGCCTGCTGAGCCATCTTGTTGCTCCCACTGCCAATTTCTTGAGTCCAAAACACAATACTAAAATGTTTAAATTCAACCCACGTGTCTAGAGCTGGGAGAAGTAAGCAAGAAAGAGAAAACGTCCCTCTTTTCCCAGAAAGGGCAGGATGACCTTAAACAATTGAAGATGCTTCCGGGTACAGGAGTCTTTCTCCCTTGATGTTAATCAGCATGTTTGCTTATGGCTGCCACAAAAGCCTGCCTACAGGGGGTGTTTGGGAAAGGGCAGGTGTACCTGTGTGCAAAAGTGGGTGGTGGCAGAATGCAGGCACCCTACCTTAGAGCCAGGCTGCATCAGGGGTAGGTGTGGTATGGTATGCTTTGTGGGAACAGAAAGATACCCCTCCAAGAAAAAAAAAGAAAAAGAAAGAAAGAAAAAGAAAGGGAGCTGGGAAGCACAAGAGATGAGGCCAAAGAAGGAGAACCAATTTTGAGTGCCTGGCACCTGGGTACAGCTGGGACTGACTGAGTCCAACTGGTTCAAACAAACACATTCTGATGAGAGGCACCTGGTGTGCAGTGTGGCTCGAAGAATCCTGGTCCAGATCCAGTGAATCAAATAGATCTCCAAACTCTAACTCATTTCATCCATTTAAAACTGATTAGCATACTCCATACTCGCATACTCCCAATATTCCAGTAGTGGCTGCAGGACGATGGGGGTGATGCAGGACTCAAGGTCATCCTTAACTTCGTGTCCAGTTTGCAGCTAACCCGAGATGCATGAAATTATGTTTCAAACAACAAAGACAACATAGCCAAGCTTAGTCGCGCAAGCCTACAATCCCAGTTAAAAGAAAGGGTATTGAAAGTTTGAATCCAACCTGGGCAGCCTAGTGAGATACTGTCTTAAAACAAAGAGTGCAAGCATGGCTTGGGGTGTAGTAGAGGGCAGAATGTCTACCTGGCATGTCTACATAGCCCTGGGTCTATCCCCAGCACCAACAGAAATAAAGAATTCTTAAAGGACAAAGGCTATTTATTAAACAGGACGTGGCAGGAACAGCACAGGAGGAAAGGACATGGGTTTCTTTATGGCTTTACTTTTGAAGAAATGTTGGGCTTAAAGCTGCAAAGATAAAAAGGAAAATAAATAATACCCTTCTATCCCTCCCCCTTCTCTTCCCTCTCTCTCCCCCTCTAATGTTAACATGTCACACAACGAAAGTGCATTGCTAGTGACCAGGCTCACTTGACCTAGGCTGGCACTCAGGGATTGATCCTGATCCGCTTAATAAGTTTAGAGGTTAAGAGTACTGGCTGTACTTCCAGAGGCCCTGAGTTCAATTCCCAGCAACCACTTGATGGCTCACAACCATCTACAATGAGATCTGGCATCCTCTTCTGGCCTGCAGGCATACATGCAGACAGAACACTATATACATAATAAATAAATCTTTTTTAAAAATCATCCAGGTGGTGGCAACACACACCTTTAATCCCAGCCCTCGGGAGGCAGAGGCAGGTGGATCTCTGTGAGTTCGAGGTCAGCCTGGTCTACATAGTTCCAGGACAGGCTCTAAAGCTAAACAGAGAAACCCTCTCTCAAAACACCAAAAAAAGAAAGAAAAAAAAAGTTTTTGGTGTTCTGAACGCATTTTGCTTGTGTCACAGAAGATTCTCTTTATTCAGGCAAAATTAGTCAATGAGCCTGGGAGATGGTTCAACAGTTAAAAGAGAGCGCTTCCTGCTGTCCCAGAGGCTAGAGCTCAGTTGCCAGCACCCGTATTAGGCAGGTCACAACCACCTGAGTGTGACTCCAGCTCCAGGGGATTTGACACCCTCTTCTGGCCTCTGTGGTCTCTGCACACACATGGCAACCACTCATACTGGCATACACATAAATAAAAATATATCTTTAAAACAAACCCCCGTTGTTATAAGTTGAGATCTTTACTAAAGTAGTAAGCTTCCCTTTTCCCACCAAGTGTTTACTGTATGGCTGTAAATCCTTTTACCAGTAGAATGTTTCTTAAGGCCACACTTCCCAATTCTGAACATGCACAAGTGGGTACTTCAGGGGCTGTGTCCCAGTAGGGACAGAAACGGTGGTTAGCTGCTAGCATTTCAAGGTGGAAAGAAAATAGACACCCAAGCCTCTCATTTCAGCCTCCTGCTGACTCACTAGGCTCCCTCTCGGTTCTTGTGAAGTTCTTTTCATTGTCACACTTGGAAACTTACACACGCTGTAAAGTCAAGACATGCTTGTGCTCAACATCAAGGAGGCATGGGTCGAAGGCTGAGCTTGTCTGCCTGACAGAATTAAGAATCACCTAGGAGACACCCCTTCACTGTGTCTGTGAGGGGTTTGATTAAGGTAGGAAAACCCAACTTGGATGATCACATGCAGGTGGCATGTTCCTTTAGCTGGGGCTCTGGACTATAAGTCTAGAGGAGAGGAAGACAGAACATTGGCACATTGAGGCTGAATAAAGTCCTCCTCAAAGTTGCCTTGGTCAGAAATGTTGTCAGGGTCAATAAAAACAATAACAAAGCCTCTTCAAGTGCTGATAAACTTACTGTTTTAAATCATTTCTTGGGGGCCAGCAAGACAGTTCAACAGGTAAAGGTGCTTGCCACCAAGCCTGAAGACGTGAGTTAAATCCCCAATACCTACATGGTGGAAGGCAAGCACTGACTGCAGCGAGGTGTCCTCTGCCTTCCATAAGCACTCTATGGTATCACGTGTGCTCCCCTAAGATAAAGAAAGGGTGCAATTAAAAATAAACAACTACAAATCAAATTTAAGTATTTTTGGATAAATTTTCTCTCCTGCTTGCCTCCTTAACTCACTTTTTTCTTCTTCTTCCAGAGGTCTGGGATAGTAACTGGCTCTGTCCATACTGACTCTGTGTCCTTGCCTATGGCTGGCTGCAACTTGACCTGTAATATGACTACAAGACAGACCAGAGACTAATTTGTCTGCAGCCAGAGTCTCTGGGGTCACGGGGGTCGAGGTATTTGGATGGACTGTCAGGGGACTGTCGGGGATTCCCATGAACTGTCCCAGAGGCTTCATGCACACCTCTAGTTATCTTGCTCTGTCTGCCCTTTATCGTTCCCTCTTCCTCTCTTGGCCACATTCTGTCAGCAGAGATAGCGAAGTGGCCTTACCTGGTACTGCACGACTTCTGGAATTCCAAACATTCAGACTATGTCTCTTTTTCCCTCTTTCAGCCAGGAGGCAGCCTTCCCTCTGCAGTTGCTTCTCACTGAGAGTAGCAGTGCTGGAGGGAAGCAAGAAGAGAGAGAAGATGAGTCAAGTGGCCCAAGTAAGAGGGGACAGACGGGGCAAGCTTGTTCTAGAAAGAAAGTCTCTTAGAAAGGACCAGGGGGAGGCAGAGGCAGCCTGGTGTATCCACAGCTCAGAGTACAAGAGAGGAAAACGAGGAATGTGGGGCAGGGGGTTAGCTGGGATGATGGGGAAGCAGCTGTCAGATTAATAATCATGAGATAACCACAATGTCTAGGACCTTGTTCCATCAGAACCGATAGAAACTGCAGGCTGGGGCAAGGGCCCAAAGCCTCTGCTGTCCCAGACGGTGAATTAGAGAGCCTTCCAGCGAAGACGTGGTAGCTGCCAATCAACAAATAAGAGACATATATGGTTTTAAATAACAGAGAAAGCTATTCTGTGCTAACCCATTCCATGTCAGTGATGCTTATGACCATTTCTGAACGTTGTATCATTTTCAGACAAATAAAAGAAATCCCAGTGGGAATGGCACTAGGCCCCTTTTTGTTATTTTTTATATATATTCAAAGTAATGCAAAAAGTCATTCCACAATTCTCTTGTAATGAACATACTCAAAGCAAAATAAAACAAATTCATCATTATAAAGGAATGTTGTTGTGTTCCCTCCTTCCTGGAAGACTCTCCTAATAAGGTCTTGTCCTTCACCCATTGTACACAATGCCTCTTCTACCTTCTGTGGCCAATATTGCAAACCCCCAAGACAGCCAGAGGGATGATGAAGCTCCACCAGCAAGCAATAGCTGTGTTTAAGCTAATCAGCTTCCATTGCCGGAAATCATTATCTCTTCAGCCTCATTGGCTACCCTTCTGTAGCAAGCTGGCTTTCTTGTTGAAGGGGTGCTGTTTAGTCAAGCCTGGGAGATGCAGCAAAGCCAATAGGCACTGGTCAGCAGCAGTTTATGAGGAAACCAAGGCACTGAAGCCCAGGAAGACCAGTGGAGTCTGAGTTGATGATTTCACCTTGCCTCAACCACCTCCATCCCACCTTGCTTTCAAAGACCATCTACCGTGGCAACTGGTGACACCTCACTAGACTTAACTGACCCGGTGTAAATTTTAATTTTTTGTATGCAGATATGTGTTTATGTTCACATATGTGTACTTGTGCATGTGTGTGCATGCATGCAGAGATGGCGATTAGCCTTGGGGTTATTTCTCAGGAGCCATCCACCTTGGTTTTTTAATTTTAATTTAATTTTATCCTATTTTATTTATGCATACAGGTGTTTTGCCTGCACATATGTCTGTGTACCACATGTGTGCCTGGTGCCCAGAGAGGCCAGAAGAGGGTGTTAGGTCCTCTGAGGCTGGCATCATAAACAGTTATGAGGCACCATGTGGTTGCTGGGGATCAAACCCAAGGCCTCTAGAAGAGCAGCCAGTGCTCTTAACTGCTGAACTGCCTTTTTCCCATCTTGGTTTTTGAGACAAAGTGTCTTGGGACCTGGAGCTCACCAATTAGGCTAGAGTGGTAGCCAGTGAGCCCCCAAGGATCCATCTGTCTCTGCCTCCCGAGCACTGAGTTTATAAACGTGCGTCCACCACACCTGGCTTTTCATGAGTGTTTCAATGGTCCTCGTGCAGGCCGTTGACAAACTATTCCCCCAGGCCCCTCTGTTCTTTCTCACCCTTTAATATTTCCTGTCTACAGCTCTGTCCATGAAGCTGGGAAGTCATTGTTTATTAAGGAGCAGTTTGGTGTTAGACAGTGGAGTCCCGAAACCTGGCCACCCACCATATGAAAACATGCCCACTCCAGCTGTGGTTGTCCCACTGGTAAACGGGAAGCCCGACGACACCTGTTGGAAGAAAAAGAAGCTGCTCACACATCTTCCAAAGCCTTTTCCAGCTCCCAGATCTACCACTGACTCAGAAAATGCAAGAGGGAAATTACATGGCTCATTGTGGAGCCATCTGGGAAAACATGACATACACAGAGAAGTATGTGGCTTCTCTTTTTTCAAAAACCATTTCAAGCTGCATTTGAAATCACTTCTTTCATTCACCACAGTGTGGAGGATTGCCATATAACCACAGTGGCACATCAAGGTTGCAGGACAAGGTCCCCACAGCCCACATCTTGGTCAGGGACCAAGCTTCCATGCTTGCTGATTTCTGAGGAGAGTCACAGAGCTCCTGTTGAGGACTAACTCTCAACAGCTCCCATATTTCCCTTAAATCAGATGCCAGTCCCAAACCACAAGACCGTGTACAGGGCCAGCTTCTTCCTAGTCCATCTTTTCTGTTTATGCTCATGGGATCCTAGAGGTAAGAGAGTTTTTCTCTTATTCTTTATGTAGTCCAGGCTAGCCTTGAATTTGTGGTAATCTCCTTGTAGCTTTCTAAGTCCTAAGGTCACAGACATTTGTAGCAATACTCTGCTGCTAAAAAAAATCTTAAATTTAAATATTATACATGCCAGGCAATGGTGGCACATGCCTTTAATTCCAGCACTCGGGAAGCAGAGACAGGCAGATCTCTGAGTTCAAGGCCAGCCTGGTCTACAAAGTGGGTTCCACTACAGCCAAGGCTACACAGAGAAACTCTGTCTTGAAAAACAAACAAATAACCCCCACCAAAACAAATAAATAAATATCATATACATTAAACCTGTTTGTTTGTTTGTTTGGTGTGTGTGTTTTCAAGACAGGGTTTCTCTATGTAGCCCTGGCTGTCTTGGAACTCTGTAGACTAGCTTGGTCTTGAACTCAGAGATCTGCCTGTCTTTGCCTCCTGAATGCTGGTCTTAAAGGAGTGCACCACTACTGCCCAGCTAAATCTGGGTATTTTTAGCCCCATGTAAAGGATACTTCATCTAATCAGGTTATTTATTTTCCTTCTTTGGGAGTGAAATAAAAAGCACCAATGGACCTTGCTCCCCCTTCCACACACACACATATCCAGGTTTGTCCCGAGTCCCAGCCAAGTAGCATGCACCTACAGTTTCTGCCATTCCTTATAGGTCTTTCCAGAACTCAGAAAGAGGAACACTTGTACCCCCCAAGCTTCTAGGTGTGTTCATGAAGAGTCTTGAGGTCCAAGAAGCATTTTTCCTTAAAGCCTGGAGTCCAGCAACTGAGCTACTTGGGTACCATCTCACCCCATGTCCCCCTTCACAACAAGCAGCACCTATCCTGCCTCTGTTGATCAGCAAGCTCTTAGCTACCTAGCATGGGCATCTCTCCTGACAAACGGTCAGACTTTCACAAAGAAAAAGACTTTAAAAGACTGTGAACACACCTGCAGGAGGAACCAGCCAAGGTCACCAAGTCACTCTGACTCATTCCTGCAGGCCACCTAGAGTAAACTGTGCTCTTTATACTACACTCTGTGCCCAGAAGCACTCATATCTGCCATCTCCTCCTTCTGAACATGCGCTCTTATAACCTTTAGAAAATACCCAATGCCCTCCCTTTTAGAACAGTGATACATTTCCTATACTGAGCATGCTCAGGAAGGTGCTTGCCCCTACATGCACCTTCCTGTATGTACAAGCTCTTCAGTGTATTCCCACACTGAGAGGAAAACAACCCCACTGCTCTTATCTGCTGCAAGCAATAAAACTTCTTCCGGTTTGTGAATGCTGTTAGAGAAGGTGGAGCCCCCTGCTTTGTCTGGTGGGTACCAGGACAGGTCCCTAGGAGTGGAAGGATAGATGCAAGACTGCCAAGCTGAAGACACAGAAAAACAAAGTTGGGATGGGGAGGGTGGTGGCTACTGATAACAGCTGGGGCTAATCTGGGCTCTAACCATGTGACCTTGAGCAGCCACTTAACCTTGCTGAGCTCCAGAACTTTCTTCTGAAAAGGCTAGGTCTAACTTGCTACCAGCTTTGCTCCAGTGGAGACGTGGGAACAGACTCTCATGCCCTCGACCTTCCTGCTGAGCGTTCTGAGGAGCCCCGCTGTGTCCGTCCGTGGTGTGCTTAGCTATATTGCCGTTCTTGGGTTGTCACAAGATCTGTCTTAAGGATAAACAAAGGGTCTGGGACCAAGCAGAGAGCAAACACAATCAAGGACAAATGTGGTGATTAAGATACAAATGTTTCCTGACTTGTGGATAGAAAATACACAGACTGGGGAAAAAACACACACACCACCCAATAATCTATAATCAGATGTTGTGGGTGGGTCAAAGGGTGCCCCCTTCCTCCATTCTTCCTTCCTTCCTGCAGGTTGTTGCAAGAGGAGGAGGGAAACACATTCTCACAAAATTAACTTTGATTGGGAGGTCAGACTAGTCCTTGTCAGCATCTGGAGTTCCTGGGAAGCTAATAAAGGCGTCCTCTGCCAAAAGGGTTTGTGAAGAGGTGCCGAGTAATGCAAGACATGAGTGTTTACTAAGAGAACGTGTGCCAGTGATCCTTGCTATGTTGTGAGTGTGCAAGAGAATGCATGCCTGTGATCCTTGCCAGCTGTGAGTGTGTAAGAGAACATGCGCCTGTGATCCTTGCTCTGCTGTGAGTGTACAAGAGTGCACGTGCCTGTGATCCTTGCCAGCTGTGAGTGTGCAAGAGAACATGTGCCTGTGATCCTTGCCAGCTGTGAGTGTGCAAGAGAACATGTGCCTGTGATCCTTGCTCTGCTGTGAGTGTGCAAGAGTGCACGTGCCTGTGATCCTTGCCAGCTGTGAGTGTGCAAGAGAACGTGTGCCTGTGATCCTTGCCAGCTGTGAGTGTGCAAGAGAACGTGTTCCTGTCTTCCTTGCTCCACTCACTTTTCAAGCTTTTGGAAAAGTGACTTTATAGAATCTGAGGGTTTGTTTCTTTTTCCAGCTCTCAAGTGGCAATAGTGTCTCTCGTTGTTTGGATAAGGTCAGCTTACAGAGGCTCCCCACTTCCTCCTCAGTGACAAGAGAGGATTTCACCTTCCTGTCCCCTTGAGCTTGTGATGTGCTTTGGACAAGTAGTGTGGTTTCTTTGGGGTTTTTATTCAAAAAATGTTGATCAATATACAATGAAATCAGTGTACAGTTTATGATGTCTGCTCCCAGTGGGGACAGGACTATGTGTGCCTTGTCTAGCCTGAGTCTCAGAGGCCTGGGAGGAGCCTGGAACCCTCAACCTCTGTTGGTTCTTTTATTGTATTAAACTACTGAGATTGGAATTTATTACTCAACACCATGACTCTTAACAGCTGTTGTTACAATAAAATATGACAATCTTTGTAAATAAAACCTGGCAATCCAATTGTTCCAAAAGTCATTGCTGCTGTGATAGCTAAATACCACCTTTGCCTTTGACTGCACCACAGCTAAAGGCCTAAGTGACACCAAAGGGGTGCTTAGGGGAACTCACCAGGCTCTGAGGAGTGGAGGCATAAGTGGAAGGGGACAGGGCCAAAACCACAGACCCAGGGCCTGTGGCAGCTGGCAGGGGACACATGCTCTGTGTGAGGCCTGCCAAGGCCACACATTCCATCCTCCTGTGAACATTTTCTCCATCACGCTCTACAGCCGTCCATCATTTCATCTGGAGTCAGTGTCTAGATCACACACAAAGCACAGAATTTTAACTGGAAATTACAGTTGGGTTTTCATTTGTTGATTAGTTTGGTTGGCTTTTGTCAGCACTAATATCAGTCCAGACTCTAGTCCACGGACTAGAATAAGCATTCTGTGAGCCAAGCGGCTCTGGTTACAGCGAGCAAAGGGCCGGAAGAGAACTCCTCATTTCGAAGTCGCTGTCCTCAGACCATGGCATCAGGGGGACAGATCGATAGCACACACAGCCAACTGTTGGATATGGGGTGACTGCATGCCATTCTTCTCAAAAGTATTAAGCCACAAAGAATGCTGTTATCTCTCCCATTCCCCAAAGAGCAGATGAACGGTTTGGTATCACCTTGCTCATGTGGGCCATCAGCACAGGCAGGCAACTCTGCTTTGACTTGCGTGTGTGTCCGTCCACGTGTGCTCCAGCAGTTGCTGTTGGCTGGCTTCTCCAATTGCTCTCCACCTGCTTTTAAGACAGTTTCTTCTTAAATATGGCACTTGTTGATTTATAGACTGGCCATGGAGCCACGGAGATCTTCTGGTCTTTGCCACCCCAGGACTGTGGTTACAGATATGCACCTGGGAAGAGTCTAACTACAGAATCACAAAACAGGATGATGTGGGTAACATTTGGGTTTTGCTCTTGGTTTCAGGCACAAAGTACCTAAAATCTTGGGAATTCCCTGAGGAGTAGTGGTGTTCTTTTTTATCTGTATTTGGCCTCTTTTACACACTCAAGGTTAGACTAATGGGATTTTAGGAAGGGCCCCTAGATAGCCGGAGGTTGGGATGGTCACTAATAAGGCCCAATAATTTGAAGCCTGGAACTTTTAGCCTTCCTGCAAACTTCTAGGGATGGGGTGGAAAGATGGAGCGGCAGAGTAAGCTCATACAAGGCCTTGAACAATAGATTTGATGGGATTCCGAGTTGGTGAATGAATTCTCAGACCAGGAAGAGGACACATCCCTGTTTCCATGGGCAGGAGCCTCTGTTTTTCTCGACCTGGCTGCTGTATATACCCTGTCCAGTGAGACTGCAAACTTAATACAATGTTTTCCCCGGTTCTGAAAGCCACCTTAGAACATTGTTGAATCTGAGGAAGGCAGTTACAGAAAGCCTGGTCTACTGCTACTCAGACTTGTGATTGGCACGGGAGGTGGAGACAATCTTGTGAAATCAAACCTTATTGCTGGGGTCAGATGCTGACTCCGGGTAGACTGTACCAGAAATGAATACATTGTAGTGTGCTCGGCTGCTGTAGGCAGAGTGGGACAGCTGCTTATCCCCAAGTCCACATACTTTCTGATAGGAACATCCTTGGTGAGAGTCACCCCTGCACCATCCATCCCTTCCCTTTGCTCCCCATTCTTAGGCTAACAAGCCCTTGTAATGTAATTACGAAGATGGGAGCTGCTGAGTAATCTCTTTTGATTTACAGAACCCAGAACACCTGGCGACCTTCATGTCCCATCAACATGCATAACTCTCTTCCTTATTTGTTAAGCCTGTGCATTAATTAACATAACACGTGTAAACTGCTGTAAGGTTTAACTTGAAGAAGAAAAGTACCATGGCTGCTAAAGAAGATCCAGGAATTAGCCCCAGGAGGATGTTGGATTAGGATGCTCCCACAACAGGAATAGAAAAGACGCTCGTGCCCTGGGCAATAAAGACAAATATTCAACATGAAGTCTTACTGCACCTCTTTCCCTCCTTATAGAAACCTCGTTAGGGATCGAAGAGCTACTTCAGTGAGTAAGAGTAATGACTGCATAAGCTTGCGGACCTGAGTTCAAAACCCCAGCATTCATGCACAAAGCTATGTGTGGTCATGCGCACAATTCTAACCCCAGTACTGTGGGCGACAGAGACAGGAGGATCGCTGGGCCTTCCTGGCCTCGCTCCAGGTTGAGTTAAGAGACCATGTCTGAAAGACAGAAGGTGGTAGGGCAGACTCTCAGCCTCTTCCTTTGGCTTCCGAGTACACACATGAGCATGCACACGTGCATGTGTGCCCACATATACCCCCCATGCACACACTGTTCTGTAAATAAGTTCAGAGAGATGGACTTTGGAGGACAACAGCCCTTCATCTCAGGATACTGGCTCTCAGATGAGTCTGATCTCCTTCTCACTGACTCTTTGCTCCCAACTGTTGCTTTTCGAGTGACAAGCAGTCAGGCCCTAGGTCTAGTTAGTTATACAAAAATCAGTTAGTTTCCCCTCTACATAGAGTACTCAATCATTTCAGGCTATAAGAATAAGCTATTGGTGTCCCTAGAATTTTCTAAGTGAAACTCTGGAGGAGGAGGAGAGTAGGTATCCTTTAGATAAACAAAGATCATTTCCCACATACTGAATGACTATTTTAATTTATCTATCATATTTATTGTATTACTTATTTTACATCTGCATGAATGTGCATGGGTGAAGAGGACAGAGAACAGTTTCCCAGAATCAAGTCACTCCTGTCATGTGGGTCTTGGGGGGTCATCAGGTCATCAGGCTTAGCAGCAAGTACCTATACTCCCTGAACTAGCTCACCAGTGCTTGAAAAAGCATAAGGAGGCCAGGTACGGTGGTAAGTGCCTGTGGCCCTAGCTACTCAGGAAGCTGAGGCAAGGAGATCACGTGAGCCCAGGATTTGGAGGTCAGCCTGGGCAACACAGTGAGGCACTGTCTCAAAGACAAAACAGAAATCAAAAGCGAAAAGAGATGGAATAGGAAAGGATATAACCAATGCCGTTATAAACTACGAAAGAATGAGCAAAGTGGCCATGCGCACCAAGACAGACTGTAGCAGTTTGACTGGGGAAGAAAAGAAATCAAAGTTCTATTCAACCAGAGTGGTCTCCCTCCTCCTCCTCCTCCTTCAAGGCTCGTGTGCTAAAGGCTTAGCCCACAGCTAATTTACCTAATTTTTGAGAGGCAACTAGATCCCAAGGGTTCTAACATCCCTGACAGATTAATCCATTGATGAGTTCATACTGAATGGGGTATTAGGAGATTAAATTTTGTTAGAGGAAATAAGTCCCTGGAAGCATGTTTATGCCTGGTACATCTTGTCCCACCCCTTCCTGCCTGCCTCTCTCTGCTTCTTATTTGCCATGGTGATCATCACGCATGTATATATCCACACCCCACAGTAAAACATACACACACACACATACATACACACACACATTACCCACAGAGGGGGGAAACAAAATAAAAATTAATTAAATAAGCCATCACAATATAATCCAAAATTATTCAGCATGTAAAGAACCATTAAGGTCCTGATACAATGACGGAGAGAAGCCCAGATATATGTAGCACATACAGATGTGAGGATTATCAGGTAAAACATCTGAAAGCAGTGAGAATGACCATGTTGCCCAAAATAAAGGGGAATATACCATACAGAACATTCTAATAAATGGCAGCAACAAAAAAGAAAGATTTAAAGACAAACTAACTGGAAAATTTAGAATTACAAAGTCACACTAACTTAAAGCTTTACTGACGAGTGGAAGTACTTCAGTTACTCAGTGCTTGCTCTGCAGGTGTCAGGATTCAAGTGTGACCCAGAACCATGTAAGGGTGCAGCACAAGACCGACTCAGGTCAAACTAGACAACATCTCAGCATGGATAAAAAGGATACACAAGTCCCATCCCTAAACAAGAAGCCACTTGCAATTGACACCTACTGGGAGAGGAAAGACCAGTTTTCTCCATTGGGGTGACAGACACTGTCACCATCCAGGGAAGGGGCCATGCCCAGGAGCAGTTGGCCAACACAAAATGACTCCATGTTTTCATCTTTGTGATTTTTGTCTTGTTTTGCTCTGCTTGGGTATTTTGGCTCCATTGTTTGAATGTTTTACTTTAGGGGTTTTATTTAGTTTTATTTGAGAGAGAGAAAGCATGAGGTTGAGTGGGTAGGAGGTGGGAAGGCTCTGGAAGGGCTTAGGGGATGGGAAAACTATGATGAAAATATACTAGATGAAAAGTCGTTTAAATGGTAAACAAACAGGTGGGTGAGGCACTGTGTACCTATAATCCCAGCACCAGCTCCTTGGGCTCACAGGCCACCTGGTAACCAAATGGTGAACTCTAGGTTCAGTGAGAGACCCAATCTCTAACAGCAAAGTGAAGAGTGTTGGAGGAAGATACCTTACATTGACCTCTGGCCTCCACATGGACACACACACACACACACACACACCCCACACTACTCACACATACACGTGCATGCATACACGCTCACATGCACATGCACACACACAATTAATTGAGCGGAAATGACGCTAAAGATATATCAATAAAGAATAAAGAAATGAGCCAGGCGGTGATGGCACATGCCTTTAATACCAGCACTCTGGAGGGGGAGGCAGGTGGATCTCTGTGAGTTTGAGGCCAGCCTGGTCTAAAAAAGCGAGTACCAGAACAAGTTCCAAAGCTACAGTGAAACACTGTCTCAAATAACAAAAAAAACAAAAACAGAAAGAAAGAAAGAAAGAAAGAAAGAAAGAAAGAAAGAAAG
>LOJH01029813.1:0-17051 GCA_001685095.1 Ellobius talpinus
ACACACCACCACCACCAGCAGCAACAACGTAAAACAAATAAACAAGGTCAAGGGCTAGGGGTGCAGTTGTGCTTGTCTATTGTATACAAGACCTCAAGTTTGATTCCTAGCACTAGAAAGGAAGATGTAGAAAGAGAGCATGTATGTATGAGTTCATGCGTATAGTTCACTTCTCTCTGGTGATTTTTGCTACACATCAGATGGATTCTGTTCATCATAGTGACCTCTGTGTTACAGAAAGACAAGATGGGTATACAGTCTCACCCAGAGCCTCAAACAGAATCTAAAAGAAGTAAAGAGCACTTGTGTGGGAAATCTCAAAACCAGGGTTGAAATGGTGATAGTTTTCTCCCAAGTGAATATGTAATAAAAATTTAGTGATTTTTTTTTCTTCCAATGTGGAAAAAATTAGTGGACTTTAAAAAGGTCAGTATAACTGGCACTGGCCTAACAGGACACCAGTCTGTTTCGGTGTGGCTAGTGAGATACAGTGGATGCTGCTGCAGCCCTAGACATACTTTCCTAGGGTGGGGAATCCATCAGCTTAGAAATTCAGTTCCTAGAGACTCACCTCCATCAAATTATCCCCCAAAGCCCTCATCTTACATTGTCTTCAACACATGAGGGACATAAATTCAAACCATACCCAAAAGAAAGTAAAGGTTAAATATATTTAAAAGAGTAGTTGAATATAGGTAAAGTACTAGGTTTCCCAGGAAACAACCCAGACAAAAGAAATAATTCCCAGAATACCGGGGCGAGGGGGGGTGTTATTTTTGAGGCAGAGTATCATGTCACCCATTCTGGCTTTGAATTCAGTATGTAGCAGATGGTGACCTTGAGCTTCTGATGCTTCCCTTGTGCATACTGGGACTGCTGCTGAGTACAACCACGCCTGATTGATGAAATGCTGAGGCTCAAAGCCAGTTGTGTGCATTCTAGGCAAGCACTTTACCAGCTCAGCCACTTCCCCAAGTTAGAGTTTTTGTTTATTTCTCTCTCTTTTGCAATAAGATTTTACTTACTATTTATTTATTTGTTTGTTTTATTTATTTATTTTATGTGTACGGATATCTTACATGTGTGCCTGGTACCCATGGATGCCGGGAGAGGGCATTGAGTTTTTCTGGAACTGGAGTCACAGATGGTTGTGAGCTGCCATGTGGGTGCTGGGAATTGATCCCTGATCCTCTGGAAAAGCAGAGGATCCTAACCACAGAACTGTCTTTCCATGCCCTCATTCCGTTGAAATTTTTAAGAGTTTAATTTGCATAGACTTTTTGGAAGTTAAATTTGCCTATAAGTATTCATACATCCTCTCATTCTTGGGCATCTATAAAGAATTTTCTCAATCTCCATTTGCTCATTTATACATAAATTCTCTGAATATAAAGTAAGATTTTATTTTAAATTTGAAAACCCTGGTCCTTTTGTTTCTTTGTTTTTTGTTTTTATATTGTTTTATTTTGAATTAGTTAAATCTGCAAAGAAGGTCTTTGATTCTGAGATGTTTCTGGGTTTCTAGTGTGGGACAAATATGTTGAAGTTTTGTGTCTAACCTCCATTTAGAAAATAAAATAGTTATGACATCACAAACACATGCAGCACATTGTGTGGTCTGATTAAAGCTAGGTAGATAAACTGTGGGAAGGGATGCTGTAGTGTCGTCACCTGGATACCCAATAACTGAGTGTGAGGTGCTCATCTTAACTGAGAGACACACATAAAGTACTGATTTGAGAGGGCTCCCTTTGAAACTCTGCATCCTAAATTTAAGAATAAAGACTTCCCAGTGGGTGGCCCCATACCCAGGAGTATATGGGCAGCACAAATTAGAGTTGTGGCTTTTAAGCATTAAGAAGTTGGAGTGTTCTTGGAGGAGTGGGGATGAGTGTGATCAAAATACCCTGTATCGAGTTCTCCAAGAACTAATAAAGATTGTTGTTTGTTTTAAATGAAATTCTACTCTGACTCCAAAGAATTTTAAAAATCAAATTCTAGTAAATAGCCTGGTAAAGTGGCACATGTTTGTCATCCCTACTACTCTGAACTCTAACATTAAAAGAAAGTTTGATGCCAGCTTGGGTAACCTGATGAAACTTTGATTCTGAAAATTGGATAAAATAAAAGTAGTAAATAGTTGTGGCTGCCGTATATTTAGGGCTGTACATTTAGATACATATTCATGATAGAAGTAGATGCAGAGTTTTAGGATTATCTCATTGTTCAGGATGCTAGCAGTTTCAGTTTTTGTTTGCCATGCTGGAGCATCAACCCAGGGCCTTGCACATACTAGGCAAGGGTTTTTCCACTGAACCACACCCTAATTCCTAACAGTTCTATTTTTCAAAACCTAATTTTAAAAATTGTGATCCTCCTCCCTCCAGTCTGAGTTGGAGAAGCCTAGAAGTCGGAAAAAAGCACCTGTCACAGACCCAGAAGAGAAATTAGGTATGGATGACCTGACTAAGTTGGTACAGGAACAGAAACCTAAAGGTAGTCAGCGTGGTCGGAAAAGAGGCCATGCGGCTTCAGAGTCGGAGGAGCAGCAGTGGCCTGAGGAGAAGAGGCACAAAGAGGAGCTCCTCGAAAATGAGGATGAACAGAACAGCCCACCCAAAAAGGGCAAAAGAGGCAGGCCGCCAAAACCGCTCGGTGGAGGGACATCGAAGGAAGAGCCAACTGTGAAAACATCCAAAAAAGGAAACAAGAAAAAACCTGTACCTCCTGTAGTAGACGAAGATGAAGAAGAAGAAAGACAAATTGGAAACACAGAACCGAAGTCAAAAAGCAAACAGCACCGAACATCCAAGCGAGCACAGCAGAGGTGAGTATGTGTAACCTTAAACTGCAACCATCGATACAGTAAATATACTTACCACAATGTAAATCATAATTTGATGCTATCCACATTTGGGTCTTCCCCAAAGCAGAGCAGAATCTCCTGAAACTAGTGCAATTGAATCCACACAGTCCACACCACAGAAAGGACGAGGAAGACCATCAAAACCGCCATCACCATCACAACCCAAAAAAAATGTGTAAGTTGTAAATAATATTAAACTTCAATCCAATTTCAAATTATTTTGCAAACTTCATAAGTTTATAAGCCTAATTATTGCTATATTTAAATTTCCAATATTTTGTCCCATTATACTAGGTAAGATATCTTTATAGACTTATCTAGGAGGATAGTAACCCAGTTAATAGTTGTACATTCTTATAGGTCTAGAGAAATCTTTACAAATGAATGCCAAATAGTCAGTTATACAGCCTTATGGTATACTAACATATTCTTCAGTAATCCCTATACATCAGCCAGGTTTCCTCATTTCTGCAGACTGACTTTTCTTAGTCATTTCTCTCATTAGTGGTTCCATTTGGAGAGAAAGAAATGGTACTACATCTTGGTTTTCATCCTTTGAGCTTGTGTAAAGTAATTGGCATTTTTCTTCTTAAATTATGTCCATAGAAATGATTACAAGTTGATTTTCAGCTTTTAGTGTAGTTGGAACTTGCATCTGTGTGCATTTTTGGATAGTTGCACGTGTAAATGTATTCATAAGGGAGGCAGAGCAGTTCCTCTGTCCAAAGTCATCTCCACAGTATGAGCACCAGCACTGTCAGCTGCAAACTGGGCAGGGCTGTCATCTGTCTCAAAGTAGAACCAGAATATCATGTCCTACTAGCCAGAACTGTCATCTCTATTCCTGAGCATGCTCAGGATATAACTACCCAGTACTTGACTTTTTTGTTTTTTCATAATTAAAAATTTATTGAAAAATTGGTACTGAAATTGGAGTTCATAGTTGGGTACCTTCAAAAGCAAACATAATTACATTGTCCAGTTGGTAATTAATCTACTAAGACCTGATACTATGCCTGGCTTTTTAGAGTTTCCAGCTCATCTTAGCTAAATACTTGGGTATCATAGAGTTTTCCCTGTTCCTGTGTGTTCCACAGGAAGAGGAAAGGTTGCCTGAGTCAGTCAGTGCTTCATGCTTTTTCCATATAATTTTTCTATAACATTAGAAGTAAAGGTAAGTACATTATTGGTACAGCTTCCTAAATGTGTTTGGTCCAGTGAACAAAAGCACTGTTTCTTAAGGAATAGTCAGTAGCCTGACATGAGTTTTATAATAGATATCAGTTTTAAAATACCCCACCCTTATAACTCACTTATTTTCTTTTAATATCTGGACATCATAAAGTTCAAGGCTCAAGTGGTTGTGATTTCCCTTAAAGTTTCGTAACTCTTTCCATGAACGTTTAAGACCTAACTATATCTTTTACAAAATCAGTATAGAAGTAAGCTTTGTTTTATCTTACACTTTCTGTATAGTTCTTTTTCAGACCTGGAATAATAATAACATGTTATAATTTATCTGTGTTTTGTGTCCTAACTGTAATGTAATTGAAAAACATTATCATCATCCATGTAATTCTGTATGGTGGCACATAGCAGACAAGAACTCTTTTTCTCTTCAGGCTTGCTCTCCAGTGGGCAGGTCATCACTATGTAGTCACATGTAAATATGGAACTATAACTCTGGTATATGTCCTGAAAATACTTAGGGCATTATAGGACCATATAGTGGAAGGACTTGGGAAAGTTTTCTTTTTGGAGTGTTATAGGGAATTGATTACTTGAAAATCCTAGGAGACGTTGAGATGAGATGGCTCAGTAGTGAATACACTTGATGCGAGTCTGACTCTGTGAATTCAATCCCCACTACTCACATGGTAGGAGAGAACCAACTCCCTCAAGTGTCCTTTGACCTCCACAGGTGCACTATGGTACACGTGTATATAACACCTAGTGTATAAATATAAAAGAGAAGTAAGAGAGTGTTGGGAAAAGATAATTCTTATGGGGATAATACTATAGTTGAAGTTTCTGAAGTATGAAAAAATTGGTAAATCCAAGAAACTAGAAAAGGCAAGGGATTTACTGGATTGTAACAGGAATAGAGAGGTGGTAGGGCAGGACCATCTGAAGGAATGAATATGCAGGGTTATTCTCGGTTCAGTACAGGGGTTTGTTCAGGGTGATACCACCTGTTCTGTGTTTTTAAAGGGTCACTTTGTAAAAAGAAAAAGCCAGAGGTGGGAATGAATGGTGGTAGCAGTATCGGTGGGGAGGGGTGAGTGGGTTCATGTTCCTCTGTACAGTGAGAGGAAACGTGCACAGTTCTCTACTCAGAGGATGCTGCTTTGAGCGGCTTAGTGGGTGCAGATGTTCTGTGATGAGGAGGAAAGATGAAATAGGCATCAGTTTCAGGTGTTGCGAAGTCCTTTGTGGTGATGGTCTTGGTCACACCTTTTATATAATTTTTGTAAGATTCTCAGAGTAATGCTTAAGGGTCAAGATAGAAACGTATCTCCTATGACATAATTGAGGATGAAAATGACAAGAATTCATTCATAAGTTATTTAAGGCATTCCTTCTAGTGAGTTAATCCACAACTTAAGATTGGAATTCTCATTTTCTTTGGTGTGTTTTGCTCTAGCCGTGTAGGACGCTCCAAACAGACCGCTACTAAAGAAAATGATTCGAGTGAAGAAATGGATGTGCTTCAGGCCAGCTCTCCTGTCAGTGATGACACTGCACAGGAAGGAGCAGAAGAGGAGGACATTTCTGCAGGAAATGTACGTGCTCATTGAAGTGTCATGTGTGCTATTACAGAATGCAAAAACAGAGCCAGTCTGTATTTTACATCAGCTCCACTTAGCACTTGCTGTTGTCTCTAATTCTAGATATTTATGCTTTTGTTCATTAGTCTGTCATGTTATTTACTTTCCAACTTGAATAATGGAAAAAGGGGGAGCTTGAGCTTACAAGAATGATAGGTGAACCTGTCATCTGAATGCTGAGTGGTCCGAGGAGTGTAGCGCTTTCATGTTGCCAGTCCAGGCACTGATATCCATGAAGTGTTCATTTATATTTCATGTATGTCTTTGACGTTTCTGTTTTGAGTCTAATGATAGAAAACAGAAGAAAGCCATACTGAGTAAGACTGACTCTTGAAGTAAAGTCAGCCTTTAGGATTGAAGTATAAACCGATTTTGTATTGTTGGCACCATATGCTGCTTCTACAGAAGTAGGAGCTGGTGCTTTCCAGAGACTTTCTTCTTTCATACAGCAAATGGTGTTGCTAGTTACCACATATTTCTCATTGTAAAAAAAGGAAATTAGCATAATAGTAATTGTTTTCTTGACACATAAATACAAAAATTTTAGGTCAGCTCAATCAGTTTTCTTCATTTGGGATACTTGAGTTTGGTCAGTTCCCAGAGCTGGACTCTGTAGCATGATTCTGTCTAATGTGTTCAGCAGTCCCATTTGCCCAGGGTCTGCTTTGTTTGTTAAGGACTTTGAGGAAGGGGATTTGAAAGTAACGGAGAACGACTGTATATTAGGTTCACTTAAAACTCTGCTCCCTTTACTTATGCTGTTTTATTCTGACCTTGTTGGATTTTTTGTTTTGTTTGTTTTGTTTTGCTTGGTTGGTTTGTTGGTTGGTTTTTGTTTTTTTTTTTTTTTTGAGGCAAGAGTTTTTCTGTATAGCTTTGACTGTTCTGGAACTTACTCTGTAGACCAGGCTGGCCTCAAACTCAAAGAGATCCGCCTGCCTCTGCCTCCTGAGTGCTGGAATTAAAAGGCGTGCACCACCACCACCCGGCTTGACTTTGCTTTTTAATCAGTTTTAAGCTTCCTGTAGGTCTTGCCAGTAAATGATAGTATTTTGAACTTGAGGTTGTGTAGATGTGTCTGCAAGGGTTGGGAGCCCAACTTCTGTCCAGCTTCTGTCCCAAAATGGTCTAGTCCAAGAATCAAGTGTTTTCTTTGCCACGAAGGGTAAGGAGAAAGATGACGAATCTGAGAGTCTTTGCTTGTGGGCTTGTCCATGTGCAAACGTCAGAGAGGCCTACATACCTGAAGATAGGAGGAAAGAGGGAACTGCTTCTAGAAAAAGCAATACAGAGAAATTCAGAAATCTGTGAGAATAAAGATGGGGTGAAAGCAATAATTGTTACTTGTGAATGTGGATGTGCTCACATTAGTTAACGGTTGGTTTTTCTCTTCAGGTACGACGAAGAAGTTCCAAACGAGAAAGACGATGAACACGTCATTAACTTTCATTGTGAAAGCTTTGGGGGGAAAAAACCTTTTTTTGTGTGTGTGTCAAGTATGAGGCTAAATAAAGCCTTTAATGCACAAAATGGGACTGCCAAAGTGTGGACAGTTGGACCTATGATGACCATGGACTCATGGTCACATGCGCCAGCCTTTCACATAGTGATGACATTACTACGGAGTCGTGTGAAAGTGTCCTGTGTGATGGCTGTGTAGACATAAATTAAAGAAGAAACATGTAAATAGCCCCTCCCCATTTCTGACTTCTGAAGTGCTTGTATAGCTTTTATCTGCGGCTTTAAACTGACAGGACCCAGCTGCTTACTGGATCTGTTCATCTGAAAAGCATTTGTTAGGATGGATCTTAAGCAGTCATCCGTCAGTGTTTGTATTTGTATTCTCTGCGATTTTACTGTGAAAATTTGTTTTTCAACAATTGGTGTCATTTTCTTGATGTCACTGTTTGTTGGAGTTAAATGGTCTCTTCCCCTCTTTGTATCTCACCTGTGTTTACCCAGGGCACCCTTCATCTAAGAGGTGCTGGAGCGCCTGCCATTACACGAGAGCAGCACCTCTGTCAGGAGGACACCACGCAGATGGTGAAATAGTACTGAAGTTATTTGATGACTTTACACCTCAGTATTGGTCCCATAATTTTCTGGCCTTTCATGGCAATGAAAATTTTAAGAAAGAGATTTAAAATATTTTAATTTTAAAGAGTGTGTTATAAAATAATGTACTAAATTCTTTATTCCATTCTATCATCTTTTTCAGTTTATATTAATCTACTGTATCAATAAAATTCTGTAATTTGAATGGGCTTTTAATAGTCTAGATTGTTATTGTGTATAGATATTACTTCTTAAACAGTATGTTCTGAAAATGCAAATTATTACACTATAATATAAAATCTGATATATACACATTAGAAAAGTTCTTGTTCTCCATAACCATGTAAAGTTAATCAGAAACAAAAAAATTACTGATGCAGTGTATCTTTAAAAATCTGTTCTTGAAAGCCAAGTGTTTTGTATTTTATAGTGAGTTGCATGTTCATGAAAAAAATGCTAATCATGAGATGTGCTTTTTCTGTAAATTCATACTTAGCCTTAGTATATGATAGATGACCCCTTAACATAGTTTTTCATCAAGAGTTTATAATTGTACTTTATTTTGGAGCCAAAAATGTTGTTTTTTGGGGGGTGGGAGGAGGGTGGCGGTGATCTATCTAGTCTGGGCTGACACTGTAGGTGTCACACTCTCATAAACACTGAGTGAGTTCCACTGCATCTACAACAGGAGAAAATGGACATTTGCCTGGGTTTATCTTAAAGGTCTCTTTGTTGTCATTATATCTGCAAAGTCTGAAGATGAATTGTTGAGACAGTGTTCTTTATATAGTTGTATGAACTGTATTTTGAACCAAAATGTATTGGTTACCTTATGCTCACCTGAATTAACTTTAGATTTATGGGTGCTGAGTTGTTTTTGCACAGTTGTTAACAACAGAACAGAAAATTACATTCTACATTACCAAGTTTGTTCTGTCAAATAGAGAGCATTTTCATATAGCACACCTTTATGCTTGAGGTATGTTTCCGAAATTGGCTATAATAGATTGGGGATGCAATAAAGAAATGACTATTTTGGAAAATGACATTTTGCTATTTTCCAGTATGTACCACAAATGATGTGATTATTTTTCTTTTAAATATTTCCTCATGTGTATGAAACACTTTTTTTTTAAAGAGATGTTTGAATTGTGTCTTAAATCTTTGAGTGTTGCACTTGTCTGACACCGATGGAGATGGGAGGCTGCAGTCATCAGGGCAGCTAACACTGGATTCTGATACTTTGGATTTTAATGTTTCATCAGCTCGGCTCTCCAAACAATGTTGTTTCCGTTTCAACAGTACAAAAGCATGTTTTTAAATTTATGGCATAAATAATAAAGGATAGCTTTGTATTTTTGTCATCAACTAAACTGCATTGGAAATATTTATGGAAGTCTGTCTTTAAAGCCATTTTATAAAACATACGAGAATTATTATGGAGGATTTTTATTTGCGTGATGATCATTGCGTATTTACGCTGTGCATCAGTTCAGGACAGAACATGGCCATTATTGATTTTGTTTGTGTTCTTTGCCAATAAGTCTGTAATTTTTTAACCTGTCTGTTTACTTGTGAGGAGGATTATGATGTAAAAGTTTTATTTTTGTGTAGAGAACTGGGTGCAATAATAATCAAAATTTCTGTCCTGAGTCTTCATATTAGGGACTTATTATTACATTTAAACTTAACACTTCTTGCACTAATATTTAGAGAGCCACATACTTTAAAATGAAGCTAGTTGTGTACAACATTAATTGCTGGCATTTGTTAGCACACTGCAGTGATCATACTCATTTGGAGAATGTGTACTGTCCGACATTAAGGAGCTGTGTAGCTCACTGTAACAAGCGACTGCAGGATCTGTTGACTCCCAGGTGAGTTTTGCTTGCTGCAGTGCAACACTAAGCCGTTTCAGTGCTCTCCACTGTGCGGAAGTTAAAAACGCACTGTAAAACTTGTTCTAGACATTAAAGCTCAAATGACTTTCTGTATCTTCCTACAGCTTGCAAATTGTGACTTTTAAGAGTTCCTTTGGCATAGTGAAAGAACATGGGTGTAAAGATCTGTTTAACTTAGGCATCTCTCTACTCATAGTATTGTTACCATAACGAATGAATGGTCTTAGATAACCAATTTCCAGACACAGTTTTGGATTTTCTGTGAAGTTAAATAAACAAAAGCTCATGTAATTATATTTTTATGTGACTGAATATATATTTACCAGAGAAAGTCATGTTTTGTGATTTTTTTTAATTTTGGATTCTTTGTTTCCCAGGGGCATTTTCATAAATTTTATATTTAAACTTTTCATGCAAAATCTTGGCTGGCAGAAATTCACTACAAAACTATTTAAGAATTAAATACCTAAAAGATAGTGTAAAATTTGAAACTAAGTTCTCTAAAAATAAGTTGTCGGGTAGCTTATTTACTCAGTAAACATTATGAACCTATTACATGCCAATCACTCAGTTTTTGTTCAGGAAAAAGCTGAAGTTTGATCAAGACAGACTAATCCCCCGCCTTTGTGGTATTAATGTTGCCTTGGGTGCAAGTGCATTAAGAAAGAAAATGTGTGAAAAATGCTGTGGACAACCCTGGGAAAGTGATTGGAGAAGAAGCTGCTTACACAGACTTCAATAGCTGGAGCTGCTGCGTGTCTGGAACTGTAGGGCATCTCGGGTCTGTAAGTGTGCTAGCTGTGTGTTACCTGGTTCTGAGCCAGTCATACAGTGCTGCTCTAGCTGCTGTTTGTCGTCATTTCTTGTGTTCGCATCCTTACTTTGAATTTGTCTCTGGGACTCGTTGACGTGAGGACTGTCCTCAAATTGATCCTCCTAAAGAGGAGAAATCCTTGTTAGTTGTAAACTATTCACTTTTGTTCTCTTGTTGCTTTTCTTTCTCTTCCATCTGTCCTTCATTTCCTTAGACCTCTTAGCTCTATAAAATGCTTCTGTTTTATTTGCTCTCTTCTAGGAGTTTTTAAAGTTTATACTTGGTTGTGTGCTTTAGTGGTTTCCCTGTAGGTTACAGCATATGTTTGACTTCCTGTAGGCTGCCTACTATTGTGTTTGCCACCTTCACCACATCAGTGCAGCTGTTTGCTGCTGCTTTGTGCAGTAGCCATGCTCCACATGCATGGTATATTGGCTGCTTTCTCCTCACTCCGACAGTATCTGACAAAATTAGTGTGAGGGAGGAGAGCTTAGTTTGGATGTCAGAGCATAAACCTACAGTGGGGTGAGGAACGCAGAGCAACAGGTACCTTCACCGTGAAGGGGGTGTGGACTCCATACCTCGCCTGAGATATCTTGTTGGGCAGCTGGTTTTTCAAGGCCCTCCAGCCCCAGAGAGCCAGTTGCTCTAGCTAGACCTCACTTTCCAAAGGCTACCACTTCCCCAAACCACACAAACACCTGGGGGCCAGATGTTCAAACATGAGTCTACGGCCCACAATTTACATCAAACCCATAACTTCCTACTTCTACCCACTTAGGTTTATGGTCCTCGTAATGCAATATGTGTTCAATCCAACTTCCAAAGTTCCCATAGTTTCACAGCTCCAGTGCTCATCAAAAGCTCAGAGTCTCTTCTGAGTCAGGGCAGTCTCTGAGAACTGAGTCCTTAAGAAATGACTTGCGGGGAGGGGGGGCGTATGAATCTACAGCAGTGACAGCTAGTGCTTAACAAGTCGGCCCATTTGGGCAGCCCCACTTTGCAAAACCACGGAGTTCTTGTTTGAATGGCTGGTTGTTTTCTGTCTGTAACCTCAAATGCCGCTGCTATATCTCCCTAATAAGAACACCTGTGGGGTTCTTCCCACAGCCCTTTGGTGGTGTATTTTATGCTTGTTGGGCACACATATAGCTGTGAATGGTCAGGAAGATGTACATAGGATGACCAGGAAGATGTACATAGGATTCTCAGTCACAAAGACAGCCTTTCACACACAGCTAACTTTAGACTTCAGAACAAATTCAAAGCAGGCTGGTTGCCCCTAGAGACCAATATACAAGCTCATTTTCCCAGGTGTTATCTTGCTGATTCAAGGCCAGGATAGAAGCAACCTTAGAAAACATAACTCCCTGCAGCAATGGACCTTTCTGCACATACTCCCCAACCTCAAGGTTCAGCCATTGTTTACTCTCTGGGAACCTTCACCAACTTAGACCTATGTGCATGGGTCGATGTGACATTGCTAGCCTAAGAGAAGCTACGTGATTTTCTTGCGTTATGAGAATGGGTCGGGCCCTGAAAATGTTACTTATAATTGTCCAGAGTTTGGCTGCGAGAGGAGCAGTTGTGGCGTGGAGAAAGAGGGCTCTATAGAGCCATGTGAGAGCAGCTGCAGTATGTGAGTGCCTGTGTGCGTGTGTGAGCATGCGCACACTGTGTGAGCTGAAGAAGCATGAGAGAAGTGTGAGGGAGTAAAGAGTAACTCAGAAGTGTGTGTGTGCGCACGCAAGATGAAGCATGAGAGAAGTACAAGGGAGTGGGTGAGTGAGTAAAGAGTAATGTGGAAATGTGTGTAAGAGCTGTGTAAAGCGCTGCTCAGTCAGGATATGTGAGATGTTTAGCTGTAGTTGTGTGAACTGGAGGCAAGGGTAATGATGAAGCTGTCTAGAAAAGAGATGTAGAAGAGAAATGTATGTAAAAGATGTGTAGTCATGTGGAAAGAAGTAACGGACTGCAGAACCACGCAACTAAGCAAGAGAGGCGCATGTCTGTAAAGAAATTGTCAAGAGATTATTTGGGCTAGAGGAATGGTTCAGTGGTTAAGAGCTCTTCCAAAGGCCCCAGGTTCAATTCCCAGCACCCACATGACAGTTCACAACTGTCTATAATTCCAGTTCCAGTGAATCTGGCACCTTTATACAACATGCACATAAAGTTAAATATTTTTTAAAAAAAGATTATTCAAGATAAAATAGGTTCCCAGCAGGAAAGTGTGTGCTTGTTCCTTTTTGCTTAGGTTCCTTTTTGCTTCTGTTTACCCTCAGATACGAAAGTCTAGCAACCCTCAGATAAGTTTTCCTAAGCCCTCGCTACTCTGAGGTCTTTGTTACCCTGGAGCATATCTGGGAGCTCACCTCCCACCATCTGCGTCAGAAGATCAAAATTAACATATATGCACCGTGAGGGGGCAGAATAAGACAACGTCCCCAAAAGGAAAAGCGTTACGACACAGCAGGTCGGACACCAAACCCTATAGTTGCTGTCCCCACAGCTGTTTGTGATCTGTGCTGTTGCAGGCTTTGGTAGCTCCCAGCTCTCACCTGCAGCACATTTGACCTCTCCTGAGCCATCTCCAAGGTGAGTGCTCATGTTGTTGGGGTCTCCGCTGTAACTCTGGCTTCTCTAGAGTTCTTGGCTTCCCTGTGAAGAATCAGATCATCCCGCATGATGCCTGCCCTTAATGCCTTTATGAGAGACTTTGGCACACACTTCCATGACCTCTTCACTCATTCTTAACCTATAAAACTGGCACCATGGAGATAATAGCACCAAGTTCTGCTGGCTTAAAATATAGCCTAGTTCCTTTCTGTCACAGCTGTGGCGGTCAGCAAGCAACTGCCTGACTAGCCACAAGCAGTTTTCCAATAGGGAACCTGGAGCCTTTGATGGGTGGGGCCTTAGCCAGTGCACAGCGTTTCATTAATGGCATCAGTTCTTTTTTTACAATTACAGCTCCATTGTTAGTGTTTGCCTTGTCCACAGCTTTAACAGTGGCTGTAAACCTTTCCCTAGCAAATTACAGTTCTCATATCTTTGTGCTCTTGCTGACTCTTAAAATTAGTAACCACACTGTTGGCTGGCTGTTACTCTTTCAGTTTCTTCTGCCAGGCAGCTCAGTCTATTAGTTTTTAATTCAGCCACAGTCACAATTTCAGGACATGAGCAGAAGGCAGTCAGATTCTGTGCCGTAGTGAACATGAATGCCCTCTAGCTCGGTTCCTGTAGAGCAGTGGTTCTCAACCTTCCTAATGCTGCAGCTCTTTAATCCAGTTCCTCATGTTGACCCCCAGCCAGAGAATTATTTTCATTGCTACTTCATAACTAATTTTGCTACTGTTATGAACCATAATATAAATACCTATGTTTTCCAGTGGTCTTACATGACCCTTTCATTTGACCCAAAGGGGTCCTGACCCACAAGTTCAGAACCACTGCTATAGAGTATCTCTGAAACTGCATGAGAGGGGGCCTCTGCTGTCTGTGTTGGTCTTGGCATGCTAATCTTTTAAGGCTCCACCAGAATGGCCTGTTTGTGTATCTACACATCTGCTTAAAACATTCTAGGGTTCCTCCAGCATGAAGGTCCAACCTCTTCAACATTTCTCCTGTAGACCATTTCCAAGAGCCTATGAACTATGAGGTCAGGTTTATGAACCAGTGGCCTACTTCTTGATACCAATAATCTGTATTAGTAACTTCTCTTGTTTCTATGACAAGAAATCTGATGAAAGCAATGTAAGGGAAGAAGATTTGTTTGTTTGTTTCCTGACTCTCAGTTTGAGAGACTCCAAGTCCATCATGGCAGGGAATATGGCTCCCTGGCGGTAAAGCATTGAGCTAGGACTCTGCATCTGGGCAGAACAGGAAACAGCCTGACTATAGACCTCAAACCTCCCTCCTATCCTGATACCAAGTCACATCCTCTCTGTGTCCCTCTTCCAAAGAGGCCAGAACAGTGCCAGCAGCCATAGAGTATGTGTTGAGGACATTTGACATCTAAGCCAAAGTACATGGCCTCCAAACTTTAGAGGCTTTGTTCGTTTGGGAACAGAGACTGGCGTGGCTGACACAGATTTACTTGGAGAAGAGGTTTAGAAGAACATTGTGTGGGGCCTTGAGACTAAAGCTGGTGAAAGGAGTGGTGGCAGCCTGAACAGAATGGGAATGTGAGCAGTGGGGCCAGTTTGGTCTCCTGAGAGGTTTGGAAGTTAAAGAACAAAGCCGGACAGTGCAGTTAGATAGTTGTCATATATAAAGAGCTGCTTACTGCCTCAGCGGTTGTCTTCAGAAGTTGTTTGCAAATAGAAATTGTGAGGACCAAATTATTTAGTGCCGCTATTCAAACAGTAAATGCTGTGCACATTGAGTAGAAGCCAGTTAAACTTTAAGAAAACAACTTAGAGGCAACTCAAAGGAGAATAAGAAAATAACTCTTGTTTGTTTTTATTCTTATCTTTTTTTAGACCTAAGCCATACTCAATGCCTTTCTTTCTTTTTGTTGTGGTTTGTTTTGCTTTTTGTTTTTTTAAGACAGGGTTTCTATGTGTAGCCCTGGTTGTCTTGGAATTCATTCTGTAGACCAGGCTGACCTCAAACTCAGAGAAATCTGCCTACCTCTGCCTCCCAGAACTGAGATTAAAGGCGTGTGTCAGTATGCTAAGCAAAACCCATCTTTCTATAACTTTTGCCTTCAAACCCTTTAAAAGTAGTTTGTGTCAGCACACACTAATGTCATTGTCCTCTGCAGAAACCAGATGGCCCAGCATAGGAAGGCCATGTGTATTGTTGCTGTTGCTCTGTGGCCTCACCCTTGCAGCTGTGTCACAGGTGACCGCCCCTATCTGTAATACCCATGGCTCCTGTGCTGCTATACAGCGCAGGCGAGTGGAGAGACCCTTGAAAGGAATTATATATTTGCTCGTTCTCTTTCGTGTGTCTATTCTCTTGTCATTACAAATGAAACTGCATTGTCCAGTGTTTTCACTGTTTCTAAAACAAAATTAAACTTCTTTGTTATGTATGTTTCCTGTTTGTGTCTTTTCACCAAGTCCTTTTTTTTTTTAAAAAAAATTGTTTTCTTGAGGATGGGTTTTAAATTTTAGTCATAACTTTTTTTTAATTTTTTTGTGAAGAGACACCATAACTAACTAAGGCAACTTATAGAAGAACGAGTTAATTGGAGGCTTACAGTTTGAGAGGGTGAATTCATGATCGTCATGTCAGGAAGCATGGCAGCAGGACAGGCAGGCATGGCATTGGAGCAGTGGGTAGAGAGAACTGGGGATGGTGTGGGCTTTTGAGTGACACATGTCCAACAAGGCCACACCTTCTAGTCCTTCCCAAACAGTTCTGCCAACTGGGAACCAAGTAGTCAACATCCGAGACTATGGGAGCATTCTAATTCAGACTGCCACACCTTGTGATACTACATTTCCCATTTGAAAAGGCAGTGTAGTTGGTGTCTGCACATATGTTGTATGAGTGTGTCACCTTCCTGGAATACTTCATATACTAAGCTTGCTTCCAGCATAGGGCAGTTGGTTGGTTGCTTTTTGTCACACACTAGAAATGTTTACTTCTTAACTTTGTTTTTTAGGTGTTGGAGGTCAACAGTCTGCATGCTAAAGTAGGTGTGCTATTACTGAACTACATGCCCAACACAGTGCTCCCTTTTTTACTCTTATTTTGGGAGAAAAAAAAATCTTAGCCCTGAACTCGGTATTTTCCAGGCAAACCCTGAGTATGAAATCTTCCTGCATCTTCCATCGTTCCTTAGAATACCGTGACTCTAGCAGGCCTAGCTCAGAGTCTTGTTGCTGTGAACGTGGATGTGTCTGTGTTTTTCATTTGTCTTCGAAAAAAATGATTAGCCCTGACTCACTGTTTTCCAGGGAGGCCCTGAGTTTGAAATGTCCGTGCATCTTCCATAGTTCCTTAGTGTACTTCAGCATTAGCAGGCCTACCCCAGAGTTTTACTGCTATGAACGCAACTTGTCTGTGTTTTTTATTTGGCTTCTGTGTTTCATGTTCATTATAAGATGTTGAAAATACCTTCCTGTTTTCCTTTAATATTTTCACTCTTTACATTAACTTACTTGATCCTAGGACTAGTTTTGTGTATTGCATGTCACTGTAGTTATAAATGACACAGATCAGGAATGGGGTCTCCCTACACCTCAGTCTGTGGTTATAAATGACACAGATCAGCAATGGGGTCTCCCTACACCTCAGTCTGTGGTTATAAATGACACAGATCAGGAATGGGGTCTCCCTACACCTTGATCTGTAGTTAGGAATGACACAGATCAGGAACGGGTCTCCCTGCACCTCGATCTGTAGTTAGGAATGACACAGATCAGGAACGGGGTCTCCCTACAGTCTCTCTGCACCTCCATCCGTTTCTGAATTACATTCTTGGTCTCTTCCTGCTTATGTCAGCGTTACCTTCCTACATCTTTGTGGTACATTTTTATACTTACTATTGTTTCAGTTTTGATTTTAAAAATATCTTGGTGGGGCTGGAGAGATGGCTCAGCGGTTAAGAGCATTGCCTGCTCTTCTGAAGG
>LOJH01029814.1:0-13767 GCA_001685095.1 Ellobius talpinus
TTATTAACCAATGAAAGTAACACATAGACAGATGACCCTCCTACATCACCCATCACCAATTATCCCTTTTTTTTCAAGAACACCCCTAAACCTATAAAATTCCTCCCCCATCCCTCAACCATATACCAATTATAACCAACCCCTAAATGATGTCCCTAAACCTGAGGGCTCCAGGTGGCCACACCCTGGCCAGATGTGATTGGCTGAGCTTCCCCACCAAAGGTGGGCATGAAATCCCACCCATAGCCAAAGAGCTATGACAATTGATTATTATTCAGAGAAAATGAGTCCATTTTCTTTAAAAGTATGGCACCAAGTTGGTCCTCCATGCTCTAGAGGATGGCCCCACACTCAAGAGGATGTGAGCAGCAAACGCTGCACTTGCTGCTTATAAAATGAGAGAGAGAATACAAAGTTGGGTAGGCTGGTGAGGAAAAGAGAGGATGAATATGGGAGGAGGTATCAGAGGGCTAAATATCATCAAAATACATTGTATAAACTTCTCAAGGAATTAAAAAAGGTGTTTAAAACTCTTTAGTGACCAAAAGATCACATAACACAGCATCTCTCTGACCTGTTGCCTACCATTTTTAGATTCCCACAGGACCTACCTCTGGAACATATACTTTTATAAGTTATAATGACAAACATATAAAGTAAAATGTATCCAGTTTGTGTTTTATAAGCTCTAAAGCAGAATTTGCATATACAGAATTTGCAACTACGCTGTATTTCATTATCAAAATTATCTAATGAAATGAACTATATTTTCACATTTCTTCAAATAAAACTTGAAAAATACTAGAAAAGATAGCAACTTTTCCTAATATTATGCAATGCAGTTTTTGAGAGATGAAAACCTAACATTTTAATTAAAACTAAAAGAAAGTGTTTATTTTTAAACCTCTTCTATTCTCACAGTGGTACATTTTATCCTAATGTTGAATGTTAAAATAACACATTCAGTGTTGGTTAATTTTAAGTAGCCTGCCTGGCTGAGTTGTGTTTAAGCCTTATATATCCAATGTCGAGTTATTGGCATCTAGTGCTGGCTTGTGAGGGACTGTGCCTGGTTAGAGCCATAAAATGTAGATGAGAATATGTTTCCTTCATTACTCATATTAAAGATGGCACAGCAGTCATTTCCTGTGCTTGTCAGGGGAGACGACATGCAAAATTAATGCAGGCTACAGAGAGTGTGAGTCCAACTTCTTCCTCACAGGATGAAAATGCAGGGCACAGACTTTGAAGGACACAGGCACAAGTGACCACCCTTGAGTGGCACTGCTTGCCACCACTAGGACATCTACATTTCTAAAAAAAGAATTTGGCTTAATAAAAAGTGTCACAGGAAGGTTCCCTTCAAAGGTAAATTGCTTCTTTTTTTCCAAATGGAAACTCACCTATATTTTCCCCCAAGAGTCCCCATTTGCCTGATTTGAACTTGACATTAAATTTTTTAAAAAAAAATGTACAGAATGGAATGAGCATGATGCCACTACTTGTCTTGTTCTGTTAAATGGTATATGTTGTCTAGGGAACACCATTTAAGGTATTTTCATAGCAAAGTCATTCTTTTTGAAGGAAGAAAATAACATTTTGTTGATAAAGTGTGGATTGCTGTTGGTCTTTTCTTGAGATCGTTCATGGATCTTGGCATCACCTACTCTGGTCTCAGAATGTGTCTTGAGTGGGCAGATGACCCTGGATCAGGCCAATGAAGCAGTGCTAGAGTGTGGAAGGAGCCACTAAAGAAGATATTTCTGTGCTAGCGAGAAAAGGGGATGCTAAGACGGAAAAGACCTTATAGGAAGTCTAATCAAGTAAAGCCAGCAGAGAATCAGGGAAAAGAGAATGCAAGAGTGAGTTCTAACGATGTGGCTAGGAACCCTGGGTCTGCTCATTGGAGTTTTGGTTTTGTGGGCTGTGCATTACCCTCTACTTTAACAGAAATTACTCAGGACCACTGTTTCCTCCTCCTCCTCCCCTTCTTCCTCCTCCTCCTCCCTCTTACTCTTTCTCTTTTTCCTCTTCCTTCTCTTTCTCCTCCCCTCCCTTTTCACCCTCTTGCTCTCCCCTCCACCTCTGCTTCCTTTTCCTCTTTGCTCTTTCTCATCTTTCCTCCCTCTTCCTTCTCTCCTCCTCCTCCCTCTTCCTACTCCTCCATCTTTAGCTCCTTTTCTTCTCTCTGTCTCTGTCTGTCTGTCTCTGTGTGTGTCTGTCTTTCTCTCTCTTTCTCTTGCTTTTTCTCTCCACCTCTCCATCCCTCCTCCTCACTCCTGGTCCACCATTGCCTTTGTTCTCTAGAATGGATTATACCCATCAGTGCAATGCATTGTTACATCAGCATGCTACAGTGACCTTCTCCTTTTCAAATGAAAAGATGCACCACTTGACCCCATTTAACTAATCTTTATTTTCTGCCATTTATATTAACACCCTTCTAAGGAGCTGTCGTTATCACTTCCAACTTTTCTTGTCCCATCTGATCTTAGGGCAGCTGTAGTCAGACATCTCCTCCCAGTCATTCAATTAAAAACATTCTTGTACAAGTAACCAAAGAACACCAGATCTTCAAACCCAGTGGCCAGACTTCAGTCCTCCTTCCATTGAGATAATGGAGACTGACATTTTGGGGATAACTCTCTATGCCTTCATGTATTTTGCTGCCTTAGCTGCTGCAGTAGTGAACGCTAGGATTTCCTGCTAGGTCATTGACTGTTCCTTCTCAGGCCCATCATTGCTCACTCTTTTTCATTGGCATTTATTTATATGTAAGTGTTTATTTCTCTATTTATTTGTGAGGGTTTGGGTGGAACCATGCCATAGAGTACAACATGGTGTGTATATGGAGGACAAAGGGCAGCTTGCAGGATTCAGCTCTCGCCACTGTATGTACCAAGGGAGTCTAACTCTGGGCACTGGCCTCCTTTCTTCTCTTGGTCCTCAGTCATCTCTCACAATTGAGACTCTCCAGGTCTTAGTCTTTAACTTGGTTTATTTCCTTTCTATTTTTATTCTTTGCTCCCTTAGATAATTTACATATCTACCCACACATCATCTGTACATTTTACTCTTTCATTGATAACATTTCCAACCCCCCCGCGCCCTGCACATTACTCTATAATCTGCCTAATATAGTCACTACAAGCTCTTCCTTCCAGTTTCTCAGAATGAAACGTTAAGTGGAGTCACACTTGACTCATTTCTGTTTCTTACACCACATATCTCAAGCCCTGGAGGACGTTGGTGTTGGTTCTCAACTCCCATAACCTTCATGGGTGCTTCCTTGGCTCGAGCCTCATTGTGAGATCCTGTATTCTTGCAATAACCACCTAATAATCTGCTTTTTGTCTTTGTCCATGGAGACTCTCTTCTCTATACAATATGTATAAATTCCACTCCTGAACTCAAAAATACTGCAGTGACACTTGATCTCACACAGAGTGAAAGGCAGGTCCTGGTTATATAAACTTGATGCTCTGTTACAATATGCTTTCCTTCTACTCCTTCCATCCATCCTTCTTCTCATCCCAACTGCTAAAATTTGTATTAAATTTTATTTATTTTACATAGCAACCGGTTTCCCCTCCCTCCTCTCCTCCTATTTCTTCCCCCCACCTCCTTTCTAACCCCTCCTCCTTACTATGCCCCCCACCCACTCCTCAGAAAGGGTCAACAAAGCATGGCATATCAAGTTGAGGCAGGACCAAGCTCATCCCTCCTGCATCAAGGCTGAGCTAAGCATCCCACATAGATAATAGGTTCCAAAAAGTCACCTCATGTGGCCAGGACAGATCCTGATCCAACTGCTAAGGGTCCCACAAACAGACAAAGCTACATAATTCTCATCTACACGCAGAGGGCCTATGCCTGTCCCAGGCAGTCTCTCTAGCTGTTGGTCTAGAGTCCATGAGCTCCCACAAGCTCAGGTCAGCTGTCTCTATGGGTTTCTCCATCATGATCGTGACCACCGCCTTGCTTATATATGTGTCTCCTGGAAGTTCATATGTTGGAAACATAATCCCCAAATTTATGTTTGGAGACAAAATCTTAGGGAGGTCATTAGAATAAGGTTGAAGCCACAAGAGTGGGACATTCATGACAGTACCCATACCACATGAAAACACATACACATATACATGCATGTGCTCACACACACACACACACACACACACCAAATTGGTTTACTAACTCAGTCTTACCGTGTTCTTACCCTCCACCTTACTATGATGCCAGAAGATCATCATCAGATGCCAAAAAGACAGCAATGCCATGCTCTCAGGTTTCCTAGCTGCAATACTTGCAAGTTCACACAGTACCTTCCTTTACAAGGTACCTGGTCTGCAGCATTGTGTTACATCAGCAGAACACAGACTGAGCACCAACTCCCTCCTCTCCATCTCATTCTCAGTCTTTGAATGACCTGCTCACCACTTCCACTTCCAGAGCTCTGTTAAACATTCTCTTCGCAGGGATACCCTGGGTTAATATGTCTTCAGGAATATTCAAAGCTCACCAATTCCAAAGGCTTATATCTCCTGACCTCTTCTTTTTTTAAAAAAAAATATTCCATTCGGAAATCCTGCAGCAATTTGTCTTAACTCACATCTCTTCTTTTTTTTTGATAGAAATTGCCAGCCCTTAACACAGTATATGTTTCTCTTAGCTGTGTGTTTTGTTTATTCTCTGTCTTGGCCCATTTAAATACAAGCTCCACTGGACAAGGAATTTTCACCTGCTGTGTCCACAATAGAGCCCAAATTCTTAGCAGACTGCCTGACACAGAATAGGTTCTAAATAAATACAAATATTGATTAATTTTAGGGACATGCACTGAGAATTGTCATCAGGTAATTTCATCACTCGGCAAATGCTATTGATTATACTTACAAAATCAGGATCATATCGTCTACCACCCACTCCTGCTATATGGAATAGCCACCACCATGCATGAAGTCCATTGTTGACCAAAACATTATATAGCTTATGATTGTATTTCTAAATGATGGAATAAACTAAAATTGCAGTTATATAGGCCGGAGTATTTGAACTCATACAAGCTAGGTCTGAATTAAACCACAGAATTCTTTTCAATGGTGCACTTGAATTGAAAATCTAGACATTTGGCTGAGATGTCATTCTCACAGCCCACCAATCAGCTCACAGTTACCCAGCTTAGTTACTCCAAACCACATTTCACAGATGTATCTACAGTTTTGGGTTTTTTTTTGAGCTCTGGATACAATGGAAATGAGCTGCTTTCTCACTTCATCTTCTCAGCAGGGCCCTAAATTAATAATACCTCACTAAGTTCTCCTAGGTTTGAGTTCTTTGTTGTCTATCAATTTTGCCTCGCAGCAAATTGGCAGACTGACTTTCAGCCTTTCTTTTTGTCTTGCCAGATCAAACATTTCTGAAATCTTTAATAATTCAGAGGATTGAAAAGTAAATATTTATATCCTTTCTCCATTCAGGCATTTTGATTTATATATTTGATTTTCCTATTTTAGGACAGCCAAATTCCCTCCAGAAGTCCAATAAAGCTACAGAAAAAATACCATGCCTTAATCAGTTTTTATTTTTACCATGCCCAGTTTTATCTTATTTAAATTAGCAGTTTGGGGAGAAAATGGTTTTGAGTGCATGGTGTCTAGAAAGTCAGATGATGATCAGGATATGTCCACAATTTACTTTCTAAGCCCATTATAATACTTGTCTCAAAGTTCCCATTTAGATCCATTACAGTGAAGCAGGTCGTTTCAGTAAATGACATCATGGATGGGAGACAGTGTGCTGGCTCAGAGGTTTAAGTAACATTTTTTTTAATCTTTCCCAGCCAGACTGTGATGATAAGCTGGCATGAGCCAAATGCCCTCACCCCACTCCTTCTGGATCACCAAAGTGAAGTCACTCAGAGAGCCCTGCAGCCAGCAGCCATCGTCTCCACACAACAGTTGGGAAAGCAGCATGGGCATTGGGTGGTAGACACGGGGGCATGGTGAATCACGAGCACAGAAAGCGAGACACTGGTCAAAGATGTTCAATTGACTAAATGAGTTCATAGTCTTCCTATTTGAAACAAAAGCTTAAATATACTAGTAAAGTTGTGTTTTAAGACACATTTATGTGGGTGTATGAGTTTGATAAATCTACCCTGGGATGTACATATTTTAATTCCAGAATCTATTCCTTTGTAAGTATAACCTTTCTGTGGTCATTGCTATTGCACAGACAAAAAGATCAATGATTAGTGATGTACCCAGCCAAAGCAGCATGAATGTCTACCCCTCAGCTGGAGTGCAGTTAGACAGAATATTTCTTTCCTCCTAACACCAGCTCCTTATACCCCTTGCCTTAGAGCCCTTAATTTCTAAAATATATGACTATGAATTCTTTATCTCTTGAGATGTAAATGGTCAGGTAGCCTCTTGCTATTTTTACAATCCAGGAATGTCTTTCTCAAGGATCTATGAGACACCCCTTTGAAAATCAAGCACTGAAGACAAGCTCCCTGTCTTCCAGGCTCTGTGGTGGGAGATTAGTAGCCCAACTTCCTCAGGCTCTAGTTAGCAAGCCGATGGTCTGATCACATTGGCCTGCAAGCCCCCCCAAACACACACACACACACACACACACACACACACACACACACAGTGTCCTCTGGTACATTTCCACTAGGTCAGTCCAGTGCCTCCGTAGAATTGTTTAAAAAGAACTGAGTTCAGTCTCTCTCTCCTCTGTAGAAATGTCCCTGACCTCTGCTGCAGTGTTGTTTGGTAAAGTCCTCCTTGGCTGCCTACCTCAATCCAGCCTATCCTTTTTGTCTTTGATGGAAGATTATTGTTCTGTTTAGACTTCTTTAATGTAATATGTTTTTTTGTTGTTCTACCCAATGGATTATATTCTCCAGCAACTCAACAATTTTAAATTTAGAGGCTGAGAGAGGAAGAATGCCTTACTGGGAATGAGTGCCTGTCTCAGAGCTAGAGAGCCATTTTCCATTGTAGCGGCCAGTGCTCAGTGGTTACTACTGTGTTCCTGTGTTATCCACTATCAAAAAGGAATCTGGAGAGGAGCATAGAAGTGTCACACAGCTCACTTGGCACGGGATGATTCATGCCAAGAGAACAGACAAAAGGTGTGACGACGGCAGTGAGTGGCAACAAACATCCAGTGCTGAGTACCAGCCCCATCATGCTCAGATGATATAGAAGATCCATCAGCAACCCTCTACTGCCTCTGATGTAACAACCAAAATCCATCACCTAATCACACCAAGGTATCATGGATGTCCTTCATGAATCAGCTACCACTTTGGAAAGGAGAAGAATGTTAGAAAGTTAGTATGTCTGTTTTTTTTCATATGGATAGGATTCACACATTCGAAAGAAACTGTATTAGTCAGTAGAGGGTAGGGATTTGGAGCAATGTCATACGGGGCCGCATACAGTAAAGAGTCTCTGGACAGAATTACAAATAGAATCCTACTTTAAAACATGACAACCATCCACACTTTGATAATAATGGATAGTATGTGAGATGTTTGTGTTACCTTTCAACCACTGACCTAATCATCAGACTCGGGAGTTTGGAACAAGCTAGAGATACTCATACCAAAGTATATTTCAGATCTGAATAACCTGTGTACTTTCGTAGTACTAGAAACTATTCTAAGGATGAGGGACATCCTAGGGCTGCCAATAGAACATCTTATAATTTTCAATGGATGGGTAGACTTTGGAGAATAATGCCATTTCTATGTGTAGACAACCAAAATTGGTGTAGCTTTACAATTACCAAAACATCTTGCCACTTATAGCACATGGGTACATTCACACTTTAGGTGACTTTATTGAGCATCACAATGATTTTTGGTCCTTGCACAGGTCTATCTGTTTATCTTTCTGTCTATCTGTCTGTCTGTCTGTTTTTCTATCTATCTACCTATCTCTACCTATCTACCCAGACTTTAATAGCTACAATTTTCTACTGTAGTATGTAGAGCGATAGGCAAATAGAATTAGAGTTTGGAGCCAGCAGGTGAAATATTTCCCTGTGCACACATTCAGTTGTAGAAATGCATCCAAATGCAGACCTCTCTGCGCACAAAGATCGCTTCCTCTAACATCCTTGCACCCAGCCAGCTCCATCGAGCTCTTGGTCTATGCAAAAAAAGAGGGACACACAAGGTTATTGTTTAATGAAAAATTGAGTAGAAAAAAATAACTCTTATGTGATTTATGTCAAAATTATTCTATGACCATGAGTCTTGCCTGGGATCCACACATATTTGAATATTTTGAATCATCTTTGATAATTTAATTATTTTAACTGATTTCTTTAACTTATTGAATAAAACAGATCAAGTTTCACAATCTTTGACCTTCAAGTATTCTTCTGTACTAAAATAGTAAAGAATAGGAATGAAACAAATGTAACAAATTCTAGGTGATATTTTCCCCCCAGAATAGATGCTTTTATTTCACCTATTGATCTGATTATTTTAAAAAAAATTACTTATGTGTATGTGGGTCTCTGTGAGTATTGACTGAGTGTGTGCAAGTGTCTAAGGAGGCACAAACTGGATGCTGGACATGATGCAGCTGAAGTTACAGACAGTTGTGATCTGCCTGATGAGGATGCTGGGAACTGACCAGATCCTCTGGAAGAACACCTGGTACTCTTCCCCACTGAGCCATCTCCATGGCTTCTACTAGTCTGATTTTAAGCTGTGATTTTAACCGTGTCTCTGGACTTCCTTAGCCTCTCTTAAACTGCAAGGAAGCACTTCCCAGAGTCACACACTACTTGTCAGTTAGTCTGTCCAGAGAAGGAAGGCAGATGTTCCCCTGGGTTTGTTAAGATAAAGCTTAGCCCACGTTTGGAGGAAGCACAGTCAAGTGTGTCAGGAACTAAACAATGGGGAAGACCAGGCATAAGATGGAAAAGGACATTAGGTTATCTCTGCCTTATTTCTATTCCTGATACATAATGGAAATTTTTAAATTGTCCTTTATGATAAAAGAAAGTCTCACAAGGCAACCTCATCTCCACTCAAACCAATGAGCCCTTTCACACAGCTGTCAGGTTACCTATCGTCGTTCAGGGTTCCCAGTGGATATTGATCCACTGAGTCATAATAAAATAATGCTTCCAGCTGGGGGTGAGAGCTAACACAAACACTTTCTGGATGAGAAAGATGGACCAAAAAGAAGAAGAAAGTTGTGTTTCTGCCTAGTCAATTTCAAATTGCTCCTGGCGATACTGTGAATCTCCTCCTTACCTCTCTTTTCCCTACACACTCTGTTACCACACAGAAACATGAAGCAACCGAAAGAAAAAAAAGTGAGTGTTGGAGCAGGGGCTGCACCATGCATGCTCATGATGAGAGCTACAATAATTGCAAAAAGCACGTATTTTTGATAAACAAAATGGACATTTACTGGCATGGATCATTATATTGCAGCTGTTATTGTTTTTATTACACACGACTTCTCAAAATGTGTAACCCATAGTTACGAGAGGATGGTTTTAAAACACCAGAGGTCAGTTTGCTGTTTCAAATGCACCTTCAGAATTCAGAACTTTGCTTTCTTAGTTAAAGACATTTGCAATTTGCAGCTGTAGGAAATGTGAATGTAGTATTTCCTAAGCCAGCTAAGCTCAACAGTCAACCATAAATGTCAAGAACTTTATATTTTCGCTTAATGGCACCAATTTTTCCTTCAACAGATGCATAACTGAGCGCAAGAATATTGTGCTGTATAATTGCCCTTGTGAAAATTTTCAATCTATGGTGTTTGCAGAATCACACACAAGCCTGAATACAATCTTTCCAGCATTTTATGCTCCTTTATATAAAAATGGGAGGGACCACTTGACAGCAGGGGCATTACACTTTGGGAGAGTCTTGAGGATTGGATTTGCCTGGTTCCAGAGAGCTGATGCTTTCAAAGCAAAGGGGGGGCTAGGAGAAAATATTCATCAGGACAGAGTCACTTCCAAGCTTCTGACCCTCGGTATGACCTCCTTCTGCCCTGAAATTGGCACAACAGATTTGGCGGCTTTGCTTCTCCTCCATCCTACCTTTTATCATCATTCACATATCCTCCTTCATTTCCATTTGCCGAAAAGCTAAGACACCTCCATCTCCTCCACCTTCACATTCTCAGTGAACCACATTTCCCAGAACCCTTGCTCCAATGGTACTTTGTGGATGATAAAGTCTGAATCTTGTGTCTTCTAGCTTTGCTTTCCTTTCATAATTACCCCTCTGCATCTATTCCTGGACATCCTATAGATATCTTAAATCCAGAGCTCCAAAGATGAACACTCCATCACTTGCCAAAACCACATGGCCACATAACTCTAATCTTCCACTCATTTGCACACACACACACATACACACAAAAAAATCTTCAAATCTTCAAATCATTTCTAATTATCCCTTCTCAAAAATACTATGAGGTTGCAAAATTGGGTCACCGTGACTTCCAAAGTGATTTTATTGTATTTCTTTCCTTTTCTTTATTCTTGCCCTGGTTGGAGCTTTTATTATCTCAAAAATGCCATTGAAAAACATCTTCTCAGCTTATTGGTCTGTCACTGGGGTGAGAATTTCAGTAAGACATCATCTCGAAATGACAGGGATTCTATTCACCTGAGAAAAGTGGGTTCATGATTACAGGAAGCATTAAGATTGCGGGTGAGCACAAAGAAACCAGAACCCACACTGAAAAATCTGGGAAGACTTCCAGAGATAGTCATGTCTATGCTGAGAACCTAAAAGAAATGAACTAAGATAAGATGAAACCGTGGCTTTCCCAAAGGAAGAGGAGATAGATACAAGTTCTGCAAATGAGAGAGACCAAAGTATATTCAGGGACTTCAAATTGTACCAAATAGTTGGACTGTAAAGTCATAGAAGTTGGCTTGAGATGAAGAAAAGAGGCTACGGTGGTAAGAGGAGGCCTATCTTAAGGGCCATAAAGGATCCAGTAAACACTGACGGAATGAGAATTAGAGCTGCAGGGAGAAGCTAAGAAATGAACACACTGCCAGTCGGCAATGAAGAAAGATCTCCTTGACCAAATTACAGAGAAAGGAAAAGCATGTTGAGAGTTGTGTTTTAATCAGAGCTGGGTATTCTGAGACTCAAATGAAAGCCATATTTTCTAGCAAACACCATGAAAGGGAAAAAAATAATTGATGCCTTGATGATGAAGGATGGACAGAATCTCATGGTCTGTGGATAGCCCATAACTATAAGATGTTACAGCATCACTAAAAATATTAGGAAGGGAGAGGGTAAGTCCATGGTGATAATTTGGAGACCAGTCTAAATGGTGGTGCTGAGAGTGAGGCATGTGTGTGTGTGTGTGTGTGTGTGTAGGTCAGAGGTCAATACAGGGCACCATTCTTCAGGTGCCATCCACTCTTCTCTCTCGCCAACCTGGATCTCTCCTAGTAGGCTAGATCAACTGTCCAGCAATCCTCAGGGATCCACTTGTTTCATTTCCCAGGACTGGGATTACAAGTTCAAGCTTCCATGCCTGGCTTTTTTCATAATGGTTCTGGGAATTGAATTCAGTTCTTGTGTTTGTGCAGCAAACGCTTTACCAACTGATCTCTCTCAAGCCCTCATAGAAGAAACATTTAGAAGAGAAAAATTGAAGCATTAGGAAGTCTGAGGAAATACAAAGGATTTAGAAAACTGATCAGTGGTTCGCTTTGGAACCCAGAGGTAGCTCTCCTTGGTAATCAGAATGGAAGAATCAGCCTGGACCTGGTAGTGCACATATGTCAGCCCAGCTACACGGAAGGCTGAGGCAAAAGAGTCACCAATTCAAGGACTCCCTGGGCTACACAGAAAATGCAAAATAAACCTGGAGAACATAGAAGGGTCAGACCTCAAAATAAGAAGTAAGAAGACTATATTTTGGTTGTTAGCCTACCCTTTAATATCTGAGTCATTTCTCCAACCCATGGGAGAGGGCAGTAGAGGAGGGAAGGGGAAGGGAGGGGAGCAGAGAAAAATATATAGTTCAATAAAAACAATTTAAAAAAAATTAAAAAGGAAGAAGAAAACCAGAGACAACAGTCAGTGGTAGAGTACTTGCCTGATATACAGGGGGCCTTGGGTGCTATCTCAGGTACTACCAACAAAGAAAGAGAAGACCGAGGGCATTACGGGTGGGATTTGAGAGGAAAGTAGGAAGCCATTCTTTTTTGATCGTTCACACTAGCCGATAGTCTTTAGCATGCACCTCTAGAATAGCCAACCTATTTTCACCAACCCTTTGCAGTTCTTCGTATAAAAACAGTTCAAGTCTTAGCTACAAAAACTGCTTCCTGTTTGACAGGGTGTGTAGCATAAGTTCAGCCGGGCCTTGCAGCCACAAGTAACACAGGTGTCTAGGAAACCTGTTCTCATTGTCCATCGCTTTATTTGAAATACACAAACATATCCCTATTTTTCCCCTTCAACCAGGATTTCCTGCATCTACTTCTCAACGGCACCTCAAATATCATCTCTCCCTGAACCTCACTTGATAACTATGGGCTTGGTCATGAGAAAAGGTGGAGTTCCTGATGCTTATTATATTAGCCACTGAGAGCCAGCTATCATGTTAGAACACCAGCTTCATACACAAATAGGGCTTTACTTAAACTTTTGTGACCTGGTTAAACATGAAAGTGTGGCTTGTCATTAGTTGGCCTGCAACTGTTTCTCATGTACCCAAACTCAGAATGACTGAAATAAATCCGATTGATTCTGAGATGAAATCAGAAGGTCCTAGGATGATGGCAGCTTTTCCTTTTTGGTAACGAAGTGAAAAAGAGAGAGCTTTGTAATGAGCAAAGCCGACACTTCAAAGGATCTTAAAACCACTCTGTCATTTCTATTCTAAGAAATATTTGGAGATTAATTCCTATCCATCTTTTTTGGAGCATCTGAAACATGTTTTGAATACCAACTGAAACTTCACCAGTATTGATATCACAGTGTCTTAAAATAATTCAATATATTAAAACTTAATGGGTTTTGTACATAGGTTCAAAGTGGCTAATGTTTACAGTTTTGAGTGACATGAAAATGACTTACAGATTGTCTGTATGTGTGTTATAATATGTGACAGAGACAGGTATGGGGCATACATGGATTAGCATGTCTGTTATAATATGTGATGGAGACAGATATGGGGCATACAAGGATTAGCATGATTGTTTTAAAATGCAATGGAGACAGATATGGGGCTTACATGGACTAATATGTGTGTTTTAAAATGTGATGGGGACAGATATGGGGCATACATGGACTAGCGTGTATGGTTTTAAAATGCAATGGAGATAGATATGGGGCATACATGGATTAATGTGTGTTATAAAATGTGAGACAGATATAAGGGGCATACATGGACTGGATCTAGTGCTTTGGTAATTTCTAGTTCATATGAGGAGTCAATGACTTCCAGATGAAAGAAGATATCAAAAGGTATTAAACACCTCAATCAATTATATATATATATATATATATATCTCCCTCACACATCAAAGAATATAGAATTTGTTTCTCAATCACATAAACTAATTATGGTTTTCAAAGCTGAAAAACATTATTCTTATTTTAAATAAATGAAACTATTGTATCCTAGGAGTTATCATTCTGATTCTAGTCTATACCAGCAGAACTCTTAATATACAGCCTAAAAGAATGGGGGCTGGAGAGATGGCTCAGAGGTTAAGAGCATTGCCTGCTCTTCC